>JAOSBM010000001.1:9931294-9942424 GCA_027568955.1 Erythroxylum tenue
CGGTTCGAACCGAACCTAAACTCAGGTTCGGTTAACCTTGTTTACAGGTTCGGTTCATGCGGTTCAGGTCCGGTTCACAGGTTCATGGGTTTTTTTGAACACCCCTATATGTTACCATGTTTTTAGTTTATTTTTAATCTGATTAATCAACATCACTTTCGTTTAATATGAAAAGAGTTATTACTAGTAATTATAGTCTTAATGAGATCGTGCACTTGTGGTTAAAACTAAATCACCAAATACTATCATGTATTTGTTAAGCAGGTTTCCCAATAAGGTAATTTTAAAGACTCTTTATAAATTGTGGATAGGTAGGAAACTCAATTTCTGGCATAGATATGTTTAAGTTTGTTTGATAGAAGTAAGAATTTAAAATCCTTATAAAAATAAACTAAACTTAAGAACATCCAATGGTTTCTTCATTACTTGTATTGAAAAAATAAAATAATACACATTTTATTGTCCTAGATATAATATAAGAACTATTGAAACTATAAATGTAAGGTTTTTTGAAAATGGTGAAACCTATAGGAGTCCAAGACCATAAAAATTTGAAATATAAGAAGTTAGGATAGGGATTATTTGACCTAAAACTTCTTTTTAGATTTTTTTTTCACATTTCTTGAGCTTTTGACAATATTCAAGAATAAAAAATGGATGAAGAAGCTCTTTATAATGAAGTTGTCACCAACAAACCTCTAATAGATAAACCATATGAGATAGTATTAGAAAAGTATGAAGATAAAGAAGACATATTATTTATGATGATTATGTGTTTATTTACAAGAGTTAGAATTTAACTTAAGAACTAATGATAAATCATTTTCACTTTTGCAAGTTATAAAAGGTAGTAATTTTGTTAAGTGATTAGACAATATGAAAGAAAGTATGAGATCAATGGATAACAATGAAGTATATATCCTTATTGAGCTTTATGAACATTGTAAAAGTGTTAGGTGTAAGTGGATTTTTAAAACCAAGCATGAATTCAATGAGAATATTAAAGGATACAAGGCTAGACTTATTGCTTAAGGTTTCACTTAAAAAGAGGGCATTAATTATAATGAGACCATTTCTTTGTTTCTAGAAAGGACTTAATTTGAAATTATCACGGAAACGATAACTCAATATGATTTACAGCTCTATCAAATGGATATAAAAAGTACATTTCTCAATGGGATTTAGTGGAAAAATATATATAATTCAACCTAAATTTTTTATAGTGAAAAAAGGAACACATAGTGTACAAACTCAATAAGTATACTAACTTAAGAAAACTTTATGAAAATAGTTTCTTATGTTCAATTATACCATCACTTCTTTTAGATTTAAGGAAACATTTTTTATCAATATATTTATCTAAATGTTAATGGGAGAAAGTTGAAATTCCTGTCTCATATCCATAGAAGCCTAGTTATTCCAATAATAAATGGATCCTTACAAGTAAAGTGTTTAAAATTGGTTATCATGATGAATTGCCTAATCTAGAATGAGTTATACCTACTGTTCAAGTTTCTAATCCTAGTGCAAAAAATGCAACTGCTATGAATGTGGAACCTGATATACTTCCTAGTCTTCATAAATTGATTTCAAATATTTCCATTGTTTAAAATGATCAGATTGGTATTGAGATCTCTCTTCTCCATCACTTGTTTGAAGCTCATGATGATGTTAATGGTTCTGAGAAAGACTCTTCTGCTAATGCTAATCCCAGTATGGTGAATCATAAGTTTATAGAAGAAGGAGAAATGAAAGTTGCCTGTGAGCTATCTATTTCTATCTCAGAAGCTGAAGAATTTCAAATACAATCAGGTACTCTAGAAGGAGATTAGCTAGAAAAAAAAAGGGCAGCAGAAAACCATAGGGGATAACCTGCACTATGTCATTCCTAGTGAGGAATACTAGAGGATTGAATGATCCTCTAAAACAGAATGTTATGAAAGAGCTTGTGAGGGACAAGAAACCTGTTTTAATAGGTCTTCTTGAAACTAAAATAAAAACCTTTTCACTTTCTGGTGATAGCTTAATGGGTGTTTTTTGGGAGCTACTTCTAATCAAAGCTCACACTATAATGGTAGGATAATCTTTCTTTATAATACTGATATGGTTAATGTGCAATTGATATAAGAATTTGATCAGATTTTTCAACTTCTATGTCAACTGAGAAACTCTAATCTTCAATTTGATGTCTCTCTAGTTTATGGCTCAAATTTTGGTTTTCAAAGAGAGATCTTATTGGCTAGTTTGTAGTCTATTCATCTCAGAACTCAGATCCCTTGGATTGTTGTTGGAGATTTTAACTGTTCTCTAAATTCTTCAAAATTCAAGATGGTAAGAGCTATCACCCTAGTCTAACTAAAGAATTATCTAATTCCTGATGAATGTGGACTTAGTGGACTTTAGCTTCACTAATAGACTACTTTCATGGTCTAATAATCACCTTGGCCATCTGTTCATAAGAAAAAGCTTGACAAATCCCATGTGAACTCTACTTGGCCTAATAAATTTCCAAACTCCTTTGTGCATTTTAGAGAAACTTGACATCAGACCATTCTTACCCGTTGATACAAAAACTAAGCTAGTGTAGGATACTTACTGCTCCCTTCATATTCTCCAATGCTATCTTGACTATGGAAGGATTCCATGAAACTGTTAAAAGCTGTTAGAACTTTGAAGCCCTTGGTTTCAATCTTATCAACTCATGCAAAAGCTAAGAAAGGTGAAAATTGATGTTAAAAAACTAATTCAAGACAAAAATTGTATACTCTTAAGGAGAAACTTTTAACTGCTCAGAAGTGCTGTTATGAATCTCCTTATGATTCTAATCTTTGACAAGTTGAATTGCACTACTTGTAAGACTATCATAATGCACTTAACTTTTAAAGCTTAGTACTCAAGAAGAAAGCTAGGATTCATTGGCTAAAGGAGGGGATTCTAACACTAAGTTTTTTCACTTCTAGTTGTCAGCTAGAAGAAATATTAATAAGATTTCCAAGCTTCTTAATAATGTAGGTCAAAAGCATGTAGATTTTGACAGCATACTATAGATAACAAGAAGTTAATATGTTGACCTAATGGGAACTGCTAATTCCTCACTCTCTAGCTCTAATGTTCTCAGGATCTTTGATAAAGATATTGACCAAAACATCAAGGAAGCTCTGATTTCTCCATTTGCACCTTATGATATACAAAAGGTTTTGTTTAGTCTACATCTTTCTAAGTCTCTTAGCCCTGATGGATTCTCGACTTTCTTATTTAAGTAGACTTAGGAAATCATGAGGAAGTGATAGTGGTATATTGCATAATGTTTAATGGGTAGCTTAGGACATGTTTAGTGGTTAAATTTAATGTTTAGTGCATGTTTAGGTTAGGATTTTGTTATTTAGTTAAATATTTTTGTTTTGAGTGCTTTGTGGGTTAGAACACCCTATTGAGCTTTAATTTTATGTGTTTCAGGTGCCTTGATGTGTTTGCTAGTGTTTTAAGGAAAATATTGAAGAACAAAGATGATTTGGACATAGACTAAAGCTAAACCCAGGGCCATAATCGTGGCTTGCTTGAAACCGAACCTAGGGCCATGATCGTGGCTTGGCTGAAGCGAAACCCAGGGCCATGATCGTGGCAAAACTAGGAGAGATCAGACATGATCGTGGCTTATGCGATAGATAGTGTGGACAACATTTCGGTTTTAAGTTTTCGAGGGACTTTTCAGACTTTTCGGACCCCTGAAAAACCCCAAGGTTAGCCTAAATGGCAAAGATTATATAAGTCATAATGATGTATCCCTAATTTTTTTGTGCCTCTGTTTGCCACTTTGAGAGGGAATATAAGCAAGAGAGAAGAAGTAGGCAAGGTGAGAGGAGCATCTGTAGCTACTATCCAACCACTCCAACCCAGCCATTTCAAGTTCTTTCTTACCTTCTCTTTACTTCATCTTGATGTATGACTTGGGTTTGAGAATGTTGAACATGTTGTTAATGATGTTCTAAACTCCTTTAGGGATTTTTTTTTGAATCAATGTTAATGTGATTTCTTTTTATGTTAATACATTGGGTATTGTGATTATTTGATGTATTTGCATGCTTCGGTAACAAATCAAGAGAGTGAACTGATAGCAAAACGATTAGATTGGGTAATGAGAGCTAAACAATCTTATAGATCACAAAAATAATCAAATCGGTAATTTATACGAAGAGAGATCATGTGTGAGGACCCAATAGTCTATTGGAGGGCTTAAGATCTAATTGGATGTGTGTGCTTTTTGTTAATTGAGAGATTGCAAATTATATAATTCAATCAGGGTATAATGATTATAACTCGAGAGAGAGTCATCCACCCTTCAAAAGTCTAGGACCAATATCAAGTTAACTCAAAAGTAATCACGTTAGCATTTGATGATAGGATAAACCCCCTTCTTATAATTCTTTGATCTTGTCTTATTGTGATATCTCAATTGTTAAGTGGTTATGCTCCATTTTGATTTACTTTTATTATTTTCAAAAAAAATTTCATTTAACACCTACTTGATTGTTTAATTTTTTGTTTATCTTTATTTTCATTTACAACCTTAGACAAAGTTAGGATTCGATTAGTTTACTAATTCCTCGTGGGATTGACACCTTAAGTACTACGCTTACGACTCATGCACTTGTAGAACATTGAGGGTTTTATAAATTGTAAAACTTACTTAACAGGAAGCTTTTTATTAAGGTTGTTTTGGAGTTTTTCGAATTTACAAAAATGTTGAGAGAAATCAATAACACCTACATCTGTTTGGTCCCAAAGAAGCATAATCCTTATATTATGAGTGATTATATGCCTATCTTTTGTTGCAATATAAGCTATAAGGTAATCTTTAAGATGCTTGCTAAAAGGCTTAAGATTGCCTTATCAAATATTATAAATCTTGTTCACGGTGCCATCATGTCTGATAGATTCATAAGTGATAACATATTGCTTTTGCAAGACTTGCTTAAAGACTATAATTCGGGGAAAAAAACTTAACAATTACCTTATGAAGATTAACTTTTTCAAAGCTTTTGATTCTTAGCTGGGACTTTATTCAATTATTTCTTTAAGCACCTCATCTCCCTCTTAGATTTGTTTAATGGATTATATCTTGAATTACTTCCTCTTCTCTTAGTATCTTGGAAAATGGCACTCCCTCGGTTCCACTCAAACCAGTGAGAGGAATTAGGCAAGGAGACCCCCTATCTCCTAACCTATTTTTCCTTGCTATGGAAGGTTTTTCTAAGCTTCTAACCAAATTAATCCATTGTAATGAGAGTTTTAAATGTCACCACATATGTAAGGAGCTCTCTCTTACTCATCTCCTATATGTTGATGACCTATTGTTATTATGTGGTGCTACTATTACCTCTATCAGTCAAATAATGCATCTGTTAGCACTCTTTGTTGATTGGTTAGGTTTTAAAATGAATGTTGTGAAGAGTAGCATGGTGATCTATAAAGATGTTAGGAACATTGCTAAAATACAGAGAATTACTAGGCTTAATATTAGCCCCTTTTGTTTTCATTATTTGGGAATCCCTATTATCTCTACTAAGCCTAGGTTGCAAGATTGTTTGCCTATCAATGAAAAGGTCAAAGCTAGAGTGATGGTGGAAAAATATATTCCTTTCCTATATAGCAAGACTTACTCTAATCATATCTGCCCTCAATAGTTTACATCTCCAATGGACTCCTTATGCCAAGAAGAGCCATTAAAGAGATGGATAAGGTAATGAAATCCTTATTATGGTCAGGAACTATGGGCACTTCCATGAATGCTAGAGTTAAATGGAGTAAGGTGACTCTACCAAAAAAACAAGAAGGCCTAGGGATCATATCAATTTCTACTATACAAAATGGCTTAATCTGTAAAAGATTGTGGAGGTTATACAATGATCATAATGCATTGTGGACTAAATGGATTTATGAATATTATTTGAAGCACTCCAATTTTTGGCAGGCTGATTATTCTAAGGATGGTTCATGGATACTCAAGTATATGATGAAACTAAGAGATATCATCTATCCTTGTATTAAGAACAAAATTGATAATGGAGAGAAGACTTGGTTTTGGTTTGACAACTGGTTGGTTAGCAGCCTCCTCATTCATTTTCCTAACTTCCTAAGTCTCAGAAACATAATACCTTTAGACTCAAAGATTTCTTCCTTAATTGTAAATGGTGAATAGCAGGAAAACTTTAGAGGTTTTCATTTTCTTGTGGACCACTTCCTTAGTCTTCAAAACACTGTTACTGAGGATTCTATCTTCTGGGATTTGAACCCGAATGGTGATTTTACCAACTAGTCTTGTTATAAACTATTTTTTGCTAACTTCACTGTTATTCCCTAGCATAACTTACTTTAGAAACACAATATATGTCCTAAGGCTTCCTTTATAACATGGCTGACTATTAAGAATAGGCTTTAAACTAAGAGTTAATGGACGGGTAGGGTGGATGCTTCATGCTTATTATGTAGCAAGGCTATCGAGGACAGGGATCACTTATTTTTTCTATGCAGTTACACTAAAGCTATTTGGAGTAAAATCTTGCATTTATTTCCTATCCCTCATTTCGGTTATAACTGGGAGTATGTCCTAAGATAGGTTATTTTTAACACAAGGAAAGGGCAATAACATTCAACTCTCCTCAAAGGTGCTTTTATCTTTACTGTTTATTTCATTTGGAAAGAACGAAACAATAGAAGATTTACGAGTAAGAAGGAAGATAAATACCTTATCATTGACAGAGCTATAAACATAATCAGAACATATATTTATGCTAAAAATTGACATATATCTCTTTTTTTCTGATATGAAGAACAGATGGCAACTCTAAGTACTTCTTTGAGTTGCATTTTGATCTTATCACCTATGTATTTCTTATGATCTTTTGTAAGTTTCCTATAGGCTATTAAGCTTTGAACTCATTGTAATGTTGTATTAGTTCCTGCTATAGTAATACATTATTCATTTTTCAAAAAAATTATAATTCTTATGTTGCATATTGATAAGATCCTACTGGCTACTAATGATCTTGTCTTCTTACAAAGATCAAGAATTTTTTTTTCTAAGAACCTTGAAGTGAAAGATATAGAGACACATTATATATGATTGAAATAGAAATATTTGATTATAGATTATAAGAATTATTAAAATGTATTTGGTTAAAACTAAATCACCAAATAATGTCGTGTATTTATTAAACAGGGTTCCTAGTAAGGCAATTTTAAAGACTCTTTACAAATTATGGATAGGAACGAAACTCAATTTTTGGCACCTATATATTTAAGGTTGTTTGATAGAAGTAAAAATTTAAAATAATATAAAAATAAACTAATAGGTATTTAATTGGTTATGAATTTATTCATTAACATTTAGTGATTATTGACATAAAATTGCTTAAGATACTCACTTTAGTTCATATGTGGTTTTAGGCACAATTTAGATGTGAAGGGGCTAAAGTGAGTCAAAAGCATGATATTTGGCTCATTTTTTAAAGATTAATTTTAATTTGTTTTCTTTGACCAAGAAGAAGAAAATTAAAAGACAAGAAGAAGACAAGAAAAATGAAAGCATAAAATGCAAATAATGTGAGCTGCATGATTATGCATGGAATTTTACATTCAATTTACGTTAATTTAATCCCCATGCAATGTGTTTTATGGAATTAAATGAAGAAAAAGTAGTTGGAAGAAGTAGCATGAAATGAAACTAAGAAGAAATCAAAATGTATGCACCAAGATGTGTAGCACAAAAGCTAAGCAAGAGTAGGAAACGACGACGTAACGTCCAAGGTAGAGAGCACCAAAATGACAGCGCAGGAGTACAACAGAGGAACAAAACACAAACATTGTCTGCGTTTCACTCAGACATCTTGCTTAAATGTAGATCACGTATGTGTTTCACACAGACAACATCTGCGAAACACAAACCAGACGTCTGCATTTCACGCAGACTAGATGTTTTGCAAAAACGCAGACATTGTGGATGCGTTTAAAATGAAAACACACAGAAGACATTAGGCGTGAAAAAAACATGAACAGGAGCATGACCAACCAAGTTAATTTTTCAAATCAGTGAACAATAGAGAGAAGAGAGCTTGCGAGAGAGGAGTGGAGGTGCTACAGGGGTCTTCGGTTAGGGACATTTTTGGAGGGGCTAAAGCATCTTGTTTGGAGAGATCCATGGAAGGCTAAGTTCCCGAAGCTAATTCGGAGATGACACCGACACCGAAGACCCAGGTTAAGTGTATTTCACCATTTTTATTGTTTCTTTCTCTTGTTAGAAATTGATTGTGTTATCCTTGTTTAATTGATTTGGGTCTTGTGTATGGATAATTAGATTTTCGTTATTGTTTGGTTATTTATGTATGAACCCATTGGGTATTGTGAAAAGATAATTTTAATGTGTTCATTGAATCGTTTATTTGCAAACCTATTGCTAGAATTTTGATATAATTCGTAATCGTTATGTTGAAATTCATGTGTAGCGACTAATGATTCGTAATCACTAGGAATAACATGACTTACGTTAAATGACACATCATATGTGGTTGTTACCTTGATTAATCATTTTTTCTAATTCGTAATGCTACTACCTAATTAAATCTAGAGATCGTATCCTAGGTTATTCGGTGGTTAGGTTTAATTAACGATCATATCTTGATTAAACAAAACTTAAGGGAAAACTTAGGTTAATTATTAACCCATGATTAATAGCTGCTAGGAGAGGTTTGAGAATAACAAATCAATGAAATATGTTTAATTAGGGTGTAGGTTGAGATTGAACTAAATAATCAGGTCCTTATTGAATTCCCCATTTTTATCATTTTCGAATGTTTTTTAAATTTGTTTTCATTAGGTTAGTTTTATTTTATTTTCTTATTCCAAAATCAAAACCCCTATTAAACCTAAACACCTACTAATTTCATTTAACTACTTTACATGCACTCTCTATGGGATTGACCTAGACTCACCACTGCTATAGTAGTAGTCTAGTTATTTTATTTTAACTAGTGTTACGACGCGTGGTAATAAACCAAACTTAAGAACGTCTAATGGTTTCTTCATTACTTATCTTGAAAAATTAAAATAGTACACATTTTATTGTCCTAGCTATAATATAAGAATCATTGAAACTATAAATGTAAGGTTTTTTTGAAAATGGTGAAATCTATAGGAGTTTCGAAACCATATAAATTTGAAATATAGGAGGCTATGATAGATATTCTTTGATCTAAAGCTTCTTCTCATTTTTTTTTCACATTTCTTCAGCATTTTGACAATATACAAGAGTAAAAAATGGATAAAGAAGCTCTTCATAATGAAGCTGTTGCCAATGAACCTCTAATAGATAAACCATATAGGATAATATTATGATGATTATGAGATAAACCATAAAGAAGGCCTGTTATTTATGATGATTATATGTTTGTTTACAAGAGTTTGAATTTAACTTAGGAACTAATTATGAATCAATTTCACTTTCACAAGTTATAAAAGGTAGTAATTTTGTTAGATGGTTAGACAATATGAAAGAAAAAATGAGATCAGTGGATAATAATGAAGTCTATTACCTTATTGAGCTTCCTAAATGTTGTAAAATAGTTACGTGTAAGTGGATTTTTAAAACCAAGTAGGAATTCAATGACAATATTGAAGGATACAAGGCTAGACTTATTGCTTAGAGTTTCACTCAAAAAGATGGTGTTAACTATAATGAGACCATTTCTTTGTTTCTAGAAATGACTTATTTGAAATTATCATGGCATTGGTAACTCATTATGATTTAGAGATCTATGAAATGGATGCAAACACTGCATTTCTTAATGGGAATTTAGTGGAAAAAGTATATACAATTCAACCTAAAATTTTTATAGTTGCAAAAAAGAAACACATGGTGTACAAACCTGATAAGTACACTAATTTAAGAAAACTTCTAAAAATAGTTTCTTATGTTCAATGATACCATCACTTCTTTTAGATTTAAGGAAACATTATTGATCAATATATTTATCTAAATGTTAATAGGAGAAAATTTATAATTCTCATTTTATATGTTGATGATATCTTGCTCGCTACTAATGATCTTGTCTTCTCACAGAGATTAAGAATTTTTTCTCCAAGAACTTTGAAGTGAAAGATATATAGTCACATTATATATGATTGAAACAGAATTATTTGGTTATAGATCATAAGAATAATTAAAATTGTTTTAGAAAACATATATTATAAAGTTCTATGAACATTTAAGATGGGAAAGAGCTTTGCAAATGTTGTTCTAATTCAAAAAGAGGGCAAATTAAGTCTAATGTCATATCTAGAAAATAACTTGGATTGTAAAGAAATATAGTAGATTCCTTATGCATCTATTATTGGTAGCTAGATGTATGCTTAAACTTGTTCTATACCATATATTATTTTCTAATTAGAATGCTAGTTAGACATTAAAGTATTCCAAGATTTGATCACTAGAAAGCTACAGAAAGTATTAGAACACTTGAAAGGAGCAAAATATCATATAGTCATTTATAGGAGATTTGATTATCTTAAGGTAATAGATTATTCAGATTTAAATTATGATGGATGTATAAATAAAAGAAAATATATATTTAACTATTTGTTCCGTTTGACTGGAGAAGCAATCTCATACGAGAGGAAGAAGTAGTTTGTCATTATTGCGTCTACTACATTAGTTAAATTTGTGGCCTATCTTGAGGCCATTGTTCATGGATTATAGCTACAAAAATTTATTTTATAACTTGGAGTTATTGACAATTTCATTAAGTTACTACAAATTTATTACGATAATACCACATTCATCTTCTTTTTTAAGAACGACAAGTATTTGTTGAACATATGAAATTGAAATATTTTCCAGTTAAAAAAGAAGTTCATAAAATAAAGTGTGTCAGTTGATCGTATTAAGAAAATCCTAATTAGAAGTAGGTCATGTCTCCACCTGGTTGGGCCGGCAATTCTAGGCCCAGGCCCAAATCTAATAGTCACAGCCCAGTCATAGGAGACAACTCCCATGCATGCGCAAAGACCTACGTAAAAACCCTAAACCTAGCAGTCGTCCCTTATATAAGGTATTGTTTCGCCATAATAGAGGTACGA
>JAOSBM010000001.1:10022397-10034159 GCA_027568955.1 Erythroxylum tenue
GACTCAATTCAATGGCATAACATGATCATACACAATTCAATTGTTTTATCACAATGTCATACATCACAATGCCATTTTCACATCACAATATGTAGCAATTTCTCAAATCAATCAAAAACCAAAGCAACATTTAATTGAAATCATTTTATTCTCTTGGTTCAAAAGCAAACATTAGTGGCTCATTACTCAAATTATAAACATGAAATCCACCTTGAAATTCCTTGCTTAATACTTGTTCAAAATGCATCCCCTCTTGCTCCTCATGCCTCTCTTAATCTCCTTCATTAATGGCAAAAATTCCCAAATCAATAGACATTCAAATTGGATAACCCATAACACATAATCACAAAATTGATCTTAAAAAACTTAAACCCATACATTTCTTAAGCTATATAAACCAAAACCTTTCTAAAAATACAACAAATCACAAATACTCTTACCTTGATCCTTCACCAAATGAGGAGTTTCTTGGCTCATATGGAAGCTCTCATCTTCTTCCACCTTTTTCCTTCTAGAATCAACTCAAAATCCTTCTTGAAATCCAAGACATGAAGAAAACCCTAACTTTTTCTTCTTCTTCTCTCCAAAACCGACACTCTCCTCATCTTTCTCTCTTTTCTTTGGTTTCCTCCCTCAATTTCGTGCTTCACTCTTCCTTAAAAGCCAACCTACATATCTTTTTACAATAATGCCATTAATGAGTGAGCAATAACCACTTTACCCTTACATATAAGCCTTGTAACTTAAATGGCTTAAGTGTTCTTCCCTAAATGCCCTCATACATGCATGCTCTTGCTACTGAATTCAACTAAACCATATTTTAAAATCCAACCACATTAACACAATAATTAACTCCAAATAAAATAATTAATCTAGTAAGACCTCAAAATCATTTAAAATCATGCTTAACTCCTTCCAAAAATAAGACCTTTTCTAATCATGCAATTGAAGGAATTTGATAGCACTTCCTGCTAAAAAAATATTCCTCATTGTCTCAATTTTCTAATGACATCAAAATCATTCAATTTGATTCAATAGTCCAAAAGTTATACCCCAAACATTTTCAGACTATTCTTTTACTAAAACAATATTTTGTGCTTAAATTCTATTCAAAAATTGATTCTCTTAGAGACAGAATTAAAACTCGATTTCATCAGACAATTTGTAGCCCTATCTCTCTAGTTTAATCCAAATTAAGAATCATCTCATTTTGATAACTAGAACAAAAGTTATGGCTAAAATACCGAAGCATACTCAATGAACATGTTTCAATTACATTTTCCATCTTTTAACTTCCAACATTTCGCCTATAACCCATCTTGTACCAAAACCATCTTTTCTATTTCCTTTCAACAATTCAAAAATTCACTTTTTCTTTACACATAACTAATCCCAATAATTTCTCATTTATCGAAAAGTTCAGTGTCCAACACAATAGCACGTGACGAAGTTGACTAGTCTTGAGGTGAAGTCCCTACTACTAAAACCCCTAAGCATGCACCTAGGAGGTTTCATTTAAAAACAGAAAAGAGAGTGTGAGCTAAACGAGATTAGTGAGTTCTAGAATTTCTATTCAAATCATATTTAACTATTTAAACCTCCCTAAAACAAATTCATCTCAATTAGCATAATTTAATAAAACATATATGCTTCCTAATAGCAAGTTTCTCAAATCACTTTTCAAATAAATAGTGGTAGCATTAAAAATGTCATGAATTTCTTACACGACATAGCCTATCACTAACTTCTTTGCCATTTGGTGCCCTCATGCATAAAGTCACGGATCTAGTTCTCCATCGCTTAGTTGTGATTGGTTAATCGTTAGTGACGAAGCTGGTTCTACATCGATTACCCATACTAGGATAACCATTATACATCAGTAGTTACGGAACTGGTTCTGCATCGCTTACCCGCAACTAGTCAATCACTAGTTATGGAGCTAGTTCTACATTGCTTACCCATACTAGGTTAACTATTATATACCAGTAGTTATAAAGTTGGTTCTACATCGTTTACCCGCAACTGGTCGACCACTAGTTACGGAACTGGTTCTACATTGCTTGCCCTTATTAGGTTAACCGTTATATGCGGGTATATTAATATGTATAAAACCTATCGGCATACCATAGGCTAAAAATTATTTCCTTTTTATCAACCAATAACATCATCTCAATAGAAACTCAAATCATATAAGATTTAACTTTCAAAAGTCAATTAATATATTGCTAAAAACATAAAATTGTACTAGCAATATTCACTTAAAATGCATCATTCATATAAAACTCATAATCCATATTCACTTCACGATAAAATAGAAATCATTTTCATAAAATACATTTAAAATGCACTCACCGTTAAGCAACTTTATCACCAAGCACAGTCACGCATTATATGCCTTTCCTTACCTACACAAGCACATTTTGCTTAAGCATTTATTTCCAAATTCATAAATAAGACATTAACACTATAAATTTGGTTTAACCGAATTCGAGATTAGTGTTTAATCGTGTAACACGTACATTCATTGTATTTTTGTTTACTACCAAAAGCTATCCTATTGTTCTCCGATTCCAACTCTAACTTCAAAAGTCACTTAAAATCATATTTTTACCCATTCAAACTTATCAATTTCTTCAAAACACTATCTTACCCAATTTAATTCACCATATCATGATCATGCATGATGAGTCACGGTTATGGCCTATATCTAGAAGTTATACCTCCACATGTTCCTTACTTTTCACATAGCAAACGTTCAAATTAGGCTTTGAGGTCTTATAAACATTTGTTGCCCTATGTTTTTAGTTTCCATATCATAAAAAATCAGATCATTTGAAGTTCTAATTCAAGAAACATGAACCAAACATCACAAGCTGCTCCAACATAGGGATAGAATCAGATCACCATTTTCAATCTCAAATTCCAATATGATTCAGCCAGAACTAGATCAGGGTCTCTTCTAAGAATTTTTAGTAATATGCCTTAGGTTTCATCTACAATTAGAATCACCCAATTTGACAGTTTGTAGGTCAAGTTATAGTCAAAACAAGATGTCTGGCTCAAGTGATCCGAGAACCAAATACAAACATTCGTTAAACATAATTCTTTCTCTTGACATATTCATCTCTGAAATCCTTCAAAACTTATTATCTACTCCATGGCAAGTCAAAAATTATCATTTATCTTAAATAAATCTATCCCACTAAAAAGTCCCAAAACTAGAAATATATGTTAGGAAAACTTACCAATTTATCTTCCAATCTCTTGGTATTTGATGAGTACCTCCACTTGATCAAGATCTCTCCAATTTATGCTCCAAAACTATTGAAAAATTACAGCTGCACTCTTCTTCTCCCTCGTTGGCCAAATGTCCCTTCTTTTCTCCCTTTTGTTTGGTCTCTCGTGTTTATGTTCAAAGACAAAAGTATTGCTTTATTCTTTTTAATGCTCATTTAATGGATTCCATACTACACCTTCCCATTGGTGTTCTTGTAATGATCATTATTCCACTAATGTCATGTAAAATGACCAAATTATCCTTAATAACACATAAAAAGACCAAATTGCCCTTTAATAATCTGTAAAAAGACTAAATTGTCCTTTATTGAATTTAATTCATCAACTAACCAAATTAAATTTTGAAAATATTTCGCAACCGTCTTCCCATCGAATTGATCATGAAATACTTTAATTACGGTTAACACTTATTGAGTGGATGCTTTAAATTTTTTGAATGAGTTTCAAATCATTAATACATATTACTTTTCAAAAAGAACATTTTAGTCCTAAACTTTCAGAATTGCTGAAATCTATCCTATAGGACTTATTTTTTCAGTATCTTTAAACTCTAATATTTATTCCAAATATTTTTTATTATTTCGAGGTTAGGTCATACAAAAATTTACCATTCATCTAAAAATATTATTCACTAAATATAAAAATTTATATTCAATAAAAAGGAAAGTTTCGGAGTTTTTGGTGGAAATACTCAGCTTAACACAACTTTGTTACTTTTAATTCTAGGGAATCTAAAATTTATAGAAGTATAAGAAGCAATTTTTTAAAGAAAAAGAAAAGGAGATAGAAAACAGAAAACAAAACAGATCCCACATGTGGGTAATAGACATAAATGACGAACAAAAAGCCACCTACAACGCACACAGAAATAGCAAGTGGTGAAGAATGAAGTAGGACCGAGTACATGCCCGACAAAAAGGCCACCGCCATAGCAACTGTTGCAAGAATCACCAAACCTCCAGCTGCCCGGAACACTGAAGTGACTTTTTTCGTGGTACGATTGGCCATAGCGAGTAAAAAATAGAAAAAGACAGCAGCAATTGAGAGCATGAGGGCCACAGTGTCAGAGATGACAAATGCTTGGAAAGCTTTGCGTCTTGTTAGAATTGCACCGCCTTCGTCCGGGTCTCCTGCATCTTTGTAGCCTCCAGGCAATGTGAAACCTGCTGCGAACGTTACTGTTGCTATCAGTGTAGCCACTACCAAATGTGATTGTCTGGCATCCCTGATAAAACTCAAGAAGTCATTGCCTCTTGCTTCATTTGCTTCCTCGGACGAGATCATTGTCCCTTCCGCTTTATCCTCTTCCTTCACATATCTCTGCCTTGCTCTGGTTCCAAGCTTCTCTAACCGTTCTGCAACTCCTCTCTGCAGATAGTACAGATACATTTATGTAAAAGTCAAGATCAAAGTCTCCTTTTTTTTTCTTGTGTCAAAACTTCAAATTTCGTTTTCAACTAAACTTGTGCCCACAGTTTCTCAACTTAACCAATCGATTTTCATGTGAGAAGTATTAAAAGTATACCTACTGCATGCATAGGCATATATATTTTACTAACAAAATTAATTCATTGTAATATAAACCTACAAATATTATGACTAAAGTTTATCTTTGAGAAGCTTAGTTTAGTGGAATAAAGTAAACATTCTTCTTCTCTAAAGACGAGGTTAAAAGTCTCAACCACCTTTACTAGTAAGTGGCTCATAAGATTCAACAATATTACCAGATTATTCATAGGGTCATCATAAGCTAGAACGATGTCCAAGGCATTTCGATTTTTACTGTTGAATGCTTGCTTGTCAATTAGAGGGTGAGCTGCAAAGTACTTGAAGTGAGTATAAGAATATTGAAGGAGAAGGTGAAGAGGTGGATTCCCTTGATAATCCTTCTTATTTAAAAGGCGATTCAGAAAAGGATTGTTGAGGACATATTTGATTGCTTCTTTCTTCCCACTTTCGATGGCAAAGTGAATAACATTGCGGCCTCTATCATCGACTAAGTCACAACAGCTTGGACACCGAGATATGAGTTCTGTCATTACAGGTGCACTGCCTGTTCTCGCTGCTAGATGAAGAGCTACCATTTTTCCTTCTTCTGTAGGTTTATAGGCCAATGAGACATTCGCATCTAGTAACAGTATGACAACTGCAAGTGAACCCAGATCTGCAGCATAGTGGAGGGGAATCCATCCCTCGTCGTCTTCTTTCTTGGGCAGACTTTCGCTTTTCTCAGCATCTTCCAAAATCATTTTTGTAATCACTAGGTCCAAGTTAAACAACCCATTACAGAGGATAAGAAAATACAGCGTTGAATGGAACAAATTGAACTTGTTAAACCTAAAGAAGAAAGGAATGCGTGCAGAACACTCTCAAATAACAATTTTCTCAGCAAAATTATTTTCTTGTTAAAGCAAGCTTTGTATTCATATATGTAATGATAACCTGCATCCCCGCGAATAGCCGCAGCATGGAGGGCCGTTTTTCTACTGGGACCACCATCAACTTGTGATGCTCCCGAATTTTTCAATAATGCGTGAACAACCCGTTGAAATCCCCTCTCCGCCGCAAGGTAAAGAGGAGTCTCGCCGGCGTTATTGGGTCCATATTGTATAGCGTTATTGAGTTGATATTGATCTGATTGTGATAATAATTTCTCTACAACATCAAGGTGGTTTTGCCTGACTGCAAGGTGCAGGGCTGTGTCTTCGGCCTCATTTGTCATTCCCATCAAATGTGTCACTGCTTCTACGCCTTTCTCTATGTCATCTTCTAAAGTAGCGCATTCCCGAATAAGAACTTCCAACACATCGGTATACCCCAGACAGGCGGCTAAATGAAGTGGGGTTTCGCCGTCGCTGTTTGTTTTCCACAGCAGATGCGGGCACGCTCTGATTGCTCGTCCCACAAATCCTGTTGAGTTAAGAAGCCTTAGCACATCGAGGCCGAATGATACTCCTGAACTTCCTCCCTGTCTGCCACCAGTAGACTTCCCTCGGGAAGCTTGGAAAGCTATTAAAGGTCCACAAATAAGGGTGATGACACTCACGAGGAAAAGCACCGCAGCTGTATAAGTCCAAATACATAACACAAGAAGCAGAGCTCCTGGGATGGACTGGAATGCAGCGATTTTTACTCTTTCCCACCTAGTTGGTAGAGGAAGGGATCTGATGTGGACGTGGAGGATTGAGTTCTGTGTTGGTGTGATTAACTTCTCAAGCCGATCCGTATAGACCTCAAAAGCATGAAAATTGCCGTTTACTGCAGCCATGTACAACTTGGAATCCATGATGATATTGCTTGTAGATTCTTGACAATTTGCAGGTTCATCGATCGCTTGAGAATCTTGGGTCGCAGAATTAGAAATTGTTATAGCTGGTTCCTGATTATGGTCGTTGTTATTGTTAATACCAGAGCTGTTGTGTTCCTGAGTCGAACTGGGCCTTTGTGTTTCTACTGCATCCATCCTCTGAGGGGTGGTAAACCTTAGGTGGTCGAAATTTGTAACAGATAAAATGTAACTGGCAACTAAGGAATGTCTCTTAATGTTCGATAATCCAAGCAAAATGGCTTAAGGCCAATTTAGGTAAATAAAAGTTCGGAAACAAATCGCAGAGAGAAGGGTTACAGGCCCTGTATGTTACGATAATATATTATTAAAATCTTAATTCCTTCCTTCAAACATCTTCCATTTATAAACCTTTAGTAAAAGTAAAATCTCATTAACTTTATTCTTTTCTTGTCTTTCAAGATTAAGGTGAAATATATATATACATAGAGGGATTTACTCCGTAAAAACTGCTTATTATGAGGCGCTTGCGGATTTGAGAGACCGTGGGCAACGGGTGCAAGGCTGTGTATGGAAGCAAATCTGGTCCCTTGATGTACCTCCGAAAATACGTGACTTCTTATGGCGGTGTTGCCGTGGTGTGTTACCCACAAAAGATAATCTGCAACACCGCGGGGTGCACGTTGACTTGCATTGCTTATTTTGCCATGAACATAAATCCATGAAGCATGTGTTCCTTGAATGTCCTATGGCTAAGGAGTTATGGCAGTTAGCAGGCTTGGTTTTAACGTCCTCTTTGTCCTCTTTTCAGGATTTTTTTGCCTATGTCCTTGAGACAGCAAGAAGGGATCGTGCTGCTAGAATCGGCATTCAGGCGTGGAAGCTATGGTTGGCACGAAATGACACACTATGGCACGATAAACGAGTTATACCACACCATATTCATACTCAAGCAAATTCTTACTATTCTGACTTCAAGCAGCTGATGCCTGTAGGCACTCCCCTGACTGTTGCTCCCCAGCTACCGTTGTGTTTTCGGTCGGCAGCTGTAATGACATCGTCTTCTCAGTGGTTGGCTTTCATTGATGGCTCGGTCTTTGCAGTCTATTTGAAGACGGAGAAGGCTCCTTTTCTTTAGCACTTTCGGGCTACGATGAAGGCAATAGAGGTCTTGCGATGACGGAGGCGCTTGCTCTTCGGCAGTGTTTGTTATTTGCCCGTGATGGCATGTTACGAGCAGGTTCCATCTTTACTGATAGTCAACTTCTTATCCATGCGTTGAACTCCCGGTCTTTGAATTTTTCCTATTTTGGTCTTGTAATTTCGGACTGTAAGGATATTTTATGCACTAGGGACAATATTTCTGTTTCTTGGATTAGGCGTTCAGAGAATAGGGGTGCCCATCTCTTGCTCGGGCATCTATTCTCCATAGTCGCTTTCAAGTGTGGGTTGATATGCCTGACTGTATTTTGGATCATTATTTCTCGAGATAATATGTATTCTCTCATTTCAAATATATATATATATATATACATATATACACATGTTCTTTCTTTTATCATTATTTTAGTATTTTCTAAAGAAATCAGTTCCAATTTGAATATCTTAATGACGAAACGAAATCTATATCTTTGCCATAGATGATTTTTTATTTAATACTTAAAACATTCCCAAGTTATGTTATAGATTAAATTAACAAATTCAATCTTCAAGTTATCGTTAAGTACAAAATATAAAAAGAATAGTACTTCTATTAGAAGAAACTTGGCCAAATATGTTCTACTTGCTCGGGTTATCAAGCCTAGAATCAACTTAACTCAGGGGGCTTTTCTAGAAAGCAGACTTCTAGGAGACAATTGGCTAATAGCATAGGAGCTTCTAAGAGGCTATAACAAAGCGAATTCGTCAAAGAATTGCCCTATTAAGGTGAACTTTTAGAAAGCATATGACTCAGTCAGCTAGAATTTTATTCTCTGCATGTTGGAGATCTTAGATTTTTTTGAAATATTTAGGCAATGGATCCATGCTTTTATAGATACTACCTCATTTAGTGTGCTTATAAGTGGACAAACCAACTATGCTCTTCAAGAGTGGGAAAGGTCTCAGACAAGGAGACTCGCTATCCCTTCACTTATTCATTCCTTATATGGAAGTCTTCGCAAGGTTAATTAAGCACAATATCTCCCAAGGCCATAGCTTTAAGTTCCATAGTAAAGAAAAAACCTTGAGTTGTGTTGCCTCTCCTTTGTGGATGATCTCATATTCTTTAGGGCTCATGATATATCCATTCAATTCCTAATGACATCTCTCTGCACTTTCTAACTTTTATCAGGGCTGGGACTAAACAAAAACAAAAGCTACATGGTTCTAAGTGATAGTGCTTCACATTATGTAGGTTAGTTTTCTTCTATCATAGGTATATTGGTGAAAGGAAATTGAGGTGATGAGTTTTAATTTTTTTAAAAAAGATAAAGATGATATCGTTTTTGATAAATTAAATGACATCATTTTATCATTACCCGAGGCCCGACTTCTAAGCTCGGATGGACTTGATGGCAACTCAAGTCCATCTTAGAGTTGGGCCAGGCCTAGGGCCTTTTGACAAGCCTACGAAGATAAGCCCTAAGATGGACTTAAGTTAGAAAGTGTTGGTGAGTGGTTCACCCATGTTATGGCTTAGGAGATCAAATGCACAAGACGGTGTAGCTTAAACATGTACCTTTAGTTAAAATTTGAGTTATATTGTGGGCCTCTTTCTTTATAAGACATGTTGGTTATTTATAATTATTCAATTTACTTTTCAAAAAAATATTTATTCTCTTTATATGAAAATACTCATTTTATATTATAAAACTCTTAGTTTGAGTTATATACTTAATCTTCCTTTTTGTATTCGTTATCTTATCATTTTCTTTATGTATTTTAAACAATTGAATTATTTTATTATTGATCATCAAATATAACCTTTTATTAGAAAATTTTATATATGTTTTTGAGAAATTAAATTCCATTACCAAAATCAAAGATAGCAAGTATCAAACTTAATCAGGCTATTGGAATAGCTTGAATAATCAAAGGAATACTGTTGTTTTACAGTTGGCTATATATAACGTAAAAATCAACCGGTTGTTGTTCATATTTGGCTGTAGGATCTCCCATCGTGAAGTAGCAAAACAAAGAGAACCTTATGATTTTAGGTACTTGAGTTATTGCTTTTCCTCGACCTAATAAACAAGTCTACAACTTTAATCCATATATGGAAGCCTCCATTTCGGTAGCATTAATTTACTGCAATTTAACTAAAGCTTATAAGCCATTAACTAATCCTTGATGTTGATTAATGTGAAGTTGATAACCCTTTGTTTTTGAACTAAATCCTTCGAGAAGAGTCAATAATTCCTCTCCATCTAGATGCTATATATTGTTTTTTTTTTAAAGTAAGTTTAAGCAATCAAGTATGCTTCTTTCCTCTTATGATGTTTCCAACTCCATGCTATGATGAGATTTTGCTAACTTAGGCTAGGGATATTGGTATGAAATAAGCCCCTAATTGTGTTCCAAATGCCTAAGGTAAATTATCATTCAAAGAAAAGATGTTCTATAGTTTTAATAGCTTGATTGTAACCCCAAGGCGCAGGTGAGTTGGTAAGGGGCTTTCCTGACTTAAGTGAGGTCGTGGATTCGAACCCCCCTCATGTATGCAGCCGTTTAAAACTTGGGGCTAGAGTTTTGCCTCCCGCAAGGGACCTACTCGGCTTGAGCGGGGATTAGTCTGGGTGTGGATGGCTTAAAGGTGTCTTCTCATAGTTGGGACCCGCCTAGGACATCTCGTGGGCAACAAAAAAAAAAAGCTTGATTGTAGAACACATAAGTATCAGTTAGCATAAGAAACTTCCTCAGTCGATTCAAGGTGCTTGGCCTCCCTTTAATTACAAGCCAAAGCATAATTGAGGCTTCAGGATAAGCTTACTGATACCAAACCAAATTATGTAATGGAATATTAACAACTTGGCCTTTTAGCATTAGCTTACATGAACCGCTGGTGAACATTTATGATTGGTGACTCTTCCATCTAATTTGATCTTTCTTATTAGATGAAAGTTAAATTAAAAGCCTGCTTACATGTACTGTGTTGGAGATTAGTCCACTATAAACAATCAAAGCTTCATAGCCTAATGCATTATTTGTAACTCTATCCCTTATAATGTTGAGTTTGTAAACCTCACTTAACGATCCTTAGATGGACCAATAATCATGCCAAAAATGAAGTTAAGAATCTATTGCCAATCTTATGGGTTAATTCTAATTTAAACCTTTGTTTTAATTTGAGTATACTAGTCATTGTCTATAATATATCATACTTTGGTTCCAATTTCCATAAGCTTCTATTCTTAATATAGTAAGCATGAATTCACTTCACCTATAAAGAGTTCCCATCATTGAAAATTCTTCATTTTCTCTTAAGCATGTGCACTTGGTTAGTGCCCCCTTGTTAGCATTGTACTAAGTCCCCTTCCTTTTTGTACTTACATAGCTTAGACCATTTGACTTTAGCTAAGTAATTTATGTTACTATTACTAGACCTAATGATTAATAGCTTTACTGATATTCTTAGGGAATCATAAATGAGAGGGAAAAAACACATGTTGGCTAATTAAAATAAAATTCACCAAATGAAGCCTATGTGCAAAAGATAATACTTTTCTTGCACCAACTTCTAATCCTTGAAGTAATCCTCTCCAATAATGGCTTGAAATCAATATAGGAAAACCCTTTAGAAGTGATGGCGAGGCCAAGATAAATAAAGGCGGGTTAATGGCTTTTAAGCCTGAAATGCAAGCTAACTAATTAGAGATTGCATCTTGCCTTATGGAAACATTTAGTTACCTATTTTCCTTATTTACGGTCAAGCATGAAAGTGACTTTAAAGTATTTAGTGTTATCATTAATAGACTAATTGAGTTTGGATGAACTTTAGAGAAAATGGATTAAATCAATTGCAAAGGGTAAGCTTGTGATCCTTACGCTCTTGCATTTGGAGTGGAATTTCAAGCTTTTGCCCTGACTAATCATGTATTTAATGAGCATGAAGCATGACTAGATGTAACATCCCGGAACCTAGGGAAACGGTAAATTGGTAATTATGAGTGTTTAGTGAGGGTTAGTAATTACAATTGCA
>JAOSBM010000001.1:10053714-10063727 GCA_027568955.1 Erythroxylum tenue
CTTACCAATTCTATACATTTTATTATTATCAAAACATAAGTGGAATTAAATTTGTCAACCACCATTGGTCCAACAGAAAGATGAACCGATAATGGTTAAAGAGATTCCATGGAGATAACCCTATAGGAAGTATACTCATATCTTATGTTTATGATATTTGGAACGATTTTTGGGCTTCGGAAACGGGGCCCAACAATTACTCCCTATTTTATTGACAGTTTGTTAGTGAAAAGGAAATTGCTGTAATTAATTAATTTTCTCAACTTGATCAATATTGTCTTTATGATCATTTTGCAATTTGTAGCTTACTCATAGGCTATAAAATTGATGTTGAACGAGAAGGGTGGAAGCAAGCCACTCATAATTGATCATGGCTGAGCTTCCAAGGATGCAAGGTTAGGCTAATTACCCTAAATTAGCATGTTTTGTAGTTAGATTTAAATTGTTGTGTAGTTAGGTTTGTTTTAAATTCTAAAATAAGCTTGTAATAATATGGAATGGTTGGATTGCTAATTCTCTTATTCTCTTTGAATCAATTATAAGAAAGGGAACCTAGGTCAGTGTCAAGTGCATTGGGTCTCCATCTTCGACACCATCCCCATCTCAGTCACCCTGATGAGTTCATGTTCTAACCCTTCTCTTTTCATTTTTGTTAGTATTTTCTTCTTATGTTTTTCATATATTGTGTTTTATTTCCCATTGGTGTGTTTGTATACCCTTATCACATTGAGGACAATGTGTTATTCAAGTGTGGGGAAGGTTATGTGTTTTGCTTTGAGTGTGAATTTTGTATATTGTTATGTTAGTGTGTTTAGGTTGCATATTGTGAATTGTGTGAATGTATCAATGGCTTAGAAAATTTGAAATCGATTTAATTTTGAACATAATCTATTAGGTTGTAAAGAGTCGTTAGCTCGCGAAATTAGTGATCTAGGTTCTTTGGCTAAAATACGCAAGTTAATTAGGATTCAGTGTTAATTTATCACCCTATAAGTTGCCATATTCATTCATAATTTTAGGTCTTTCGACTAAGTAGCTTTGCTAGTATTCTTTCATAAAAACAAGTAGCTAAAGCAACAAGGTAGGAATTAATTAAAAAAAGTGTTTGTAAATGTATGCCTCCGCACTAAAAGGCTATAATGACGTTCCAACTAAGCAACTTAATAAAAACATGACTTATTTGAGTAATTGGATCGACATTCATCAACAATGTTTGCCTCTATGTAAAAAGACTAGGTCCATATCCACAAAAAGTAATAAAACATATGTTTTCTAATAAAAACCTACCAAACTTGTAAGTAGCTTAACTTTTCATGAAAACGTTCTTAGGATTAGTTACAAAGTTTGAAAGACCAAATAATTATTAATGTGTCTGTATAATTGAAAAGGGTGAATAAACTTGACGTTTAAGTTTTGATTAATATGTATATTTAGTCCAAAGCTCCTAGACACAGGTTTTGCATATTAATGATTTGGAACAACTTGAATGATTATGTTTAAAGTTAAATTTATTTCATAAAGTTGAAGTGATTGTCTAATTATTGCATTGTGTGCTTTGTGATTTTGTGTTGTTTGTTGTTTGTTTGCTTGAGGACAAGCAAATGTTTAAGTGTGGGGATGTGATAAGTGTAAATTGCATCATATTTTAGGGCATAGTTTGATATATATTTAGTCGTTAATTCAATCATTTAGTATGTGTTTAGGTTAGAATTGTGTTAGTTTGTTAATTATTTATGTTTTAAGGTTTTAAGAGTTAGTACAAGCTTTTAAGCTTAAATATTATGTTTTTGAGGTACCTTGATGTGTTTACTAGTATTCAGGGTCAACATCGAAGAACGAATGAGTTTCGGAGACATTCGGTTGAAACAATAGCCTAAGATCGTGGCTTATCAGGCCACGATCATGACAGAAGCTCCAAGAATGGCCCATGATCGTGGCCTACGTACCACGATCGTGACAGAAGGCTTAGATGTGAGCCACGGTCATGGCCTGCATCGGGTAGACACGCAGAAACTTATAAACTTCATATTTTGAAGGCTTTTTGGACCTTTCAGACCTCAGACTATTTAAAGAACGACAAGAGAAGAAAGAAGGGAGCTTTTCGTGCAGCCACTTTTGGAAACCCTAAGAGAGAAAGAGGAAAAGAAATAGAGGAGGAAGAGAAAGAAAGAGGAAGAAGAAGTGGTCTCAACGTGCTTCCCGGATCAAGAGGTTTCCTACCACTACTGCCTTCCTAGATCGTCCATTCTAAGTTTATGTTTCCTTTTCGTTTCAATTTTATTCATGTATAAAGTTGGGATGGATTGTATGATGATAGATGGTAGAATGTTTATGATATTCTAACTCTTCTTCGAGATTTTATTTTGATTTAATGATAATTTAATTGATTGTGTTTATTAGATGAATGTCGTGATTTGATTCCATCCTTGCATAATTTGGTAACAAACTAAGAGGGTGAACTGAATGAAAAACAATTAAATCAGATTAATGAGAGTTAGGTAATTTAATAGTATGCATTCAACTCTGAGGTTATGCAAGTGGAAGTCAACAAAAGTATGGATCAATTTATCCATTTTGTGTGCAGTTAAAAGGGGTTAGCTATTTTTGCAATGACAGTGGTCTATGCATCTAATTTTAAATTCCAGAGGAAGTTACTTTGGGAGGATTTAATATTTATTCAAGTTATAATAGGAAGGCCATGAGTTGTAGTAGGAGACCTTAATTGCATACTTGGCCAAAATGAAGCAGAAGGGGAAGGAGTCAGGTTGAATGTCATTGGCAGTGACTTGAGGCAGAGCCTAAACCAGAAAGGGTTATTAGATATTTGATATAGGGGGAACTGCTTCACTTGGTTCAATAAATAACTCAATAGAATGCTTACTAGAAAGAAGTTGGATCGAGTTTTAGTCAACTAGTACTAGATGAACCATTTCTTGAATTCATTTTCTTGGTTTGGAGAACCTTTATGTTCTAACCACTTCTCTATTAAGTTAAACAGCCCAAAATCCTTGCCTAGCTCGAAATTGTCCTTTAAATTCTTCAATTTCCTTACTGGAAAAGAGGGCTTCATGGAGTTGGTAAAAGAAACATGGGATAAGGAAGGAGTAGGTTGCAAGGCATAAAAACTTATGAGAAAATTATAGTGTGTTAAGCAGAGGATCAAAGCCTTTTTAAAGGGTCATGACACGACCCAAAATTTTTAGAAGGCTAAGGATAATTTAAGGAGAGCACAGGATGATTGCTACTAAAACTCTTGTAACCAGCCTCTTAGAATTAAGGAAGAAAAGAGTCGAGAGGAATTTAACATGGCACTTCAATAACACTATTCTTTGTTAAAATATGCAACAATAGAGAGACAGAGTAAGAAAGGTGATTTCAATACAAAATTTTTCCACTCCTCAATCTTAGTGCAAAGGAATAGTAATAATATTACTTGCATCATAAATAAGGACGTGACGTAATGGAAACAATGCAAAACAAGGGTACAAATTGATATTGTTGATTTGAATCATGAATACAGGTAATAACACTATTTACCTATTGATTCAACACGAATGCCGAGAAATAGGGCAAAGAAAGGCATAACGTCGTCAGGATCTATTATTCATAAAAAAAAGCCTCGAAATACATAGTTTGCACAATTTAAATAGTCAAACCTTAAAAATTGTCAAAAGGGGCAAAATACTAAAATATTCTTATTC
This sequence comes from Erythroxylum tenue, assembly GCA_027568955.1. Classification (NCBI taxonomy): domain Eukaryota; kingdom Viridiplantae; phylum Streptophyta; class Magnoliopsida; order Malpighiales; family Erythroxylaceae; genus Erythroxylum; species Erythroxylum tenue. The sequence continues at coordinate 10,057,416 of JAOSBM010000001.1, forward strand.
TGAAAAAAGACAGAAAATATGAAAAACATTATAAGTAGCACTGAAAACAGACATTCCTGCTAAAAGTTATGAAAAATCAAAACGTTTCCAAAAATAGCAAAAACACAAAATCGACTCCGAAAACACGAAAATCTGATCATTTTTTAAGCTGACAAAATTATGACCTTATTTTGTCAAATCTGTCTAGATATGCACACACTATCTCTTGGACTGCATCATTCTTCCCGGGGTGGAAAAAATCCTCTCTCGAATTATCATCGTTTAATAATCACTAGAAAAGGGAATTCACATTGAACACATCAACTGTACGACTATGACTTGGCAGCTTCAGATGGTAAGCATTAGGATTGATTTTCTCAATGATTTGCACAGGATCAATCTTCCGAGCAGATAATTTATTGTAATCGCCAACAGAAAAGTGATCCTCAAAATTGCCCACATAAAGTCACCCACTTAAAACTCAACATGTCGTCTCTTCTTATCTGTAGCCTCTTTGTACTTATTGGCAGCCTTTAGCAGATTGTCATGAACAACCCTATGATCATCCTGCAATCCAGTAACAAAATCTTCTGCTTTTCCATGCACTCTTGTCTTGCTAGGTAAAGGCAACAAATCAAGAGGACCTTGAGGAAGGACAGAATACACAATCTAAAAAGGACTATACCTGGTACTACGATTAACCACATGGTTGTGCAAATTCAACCTAGCTAAGCTCCATATCCCAACTTTTGACATTTTCACCAACCAAACTCCACAAAAAATTACCCAATGAATAATTCACAACTTCAGTCTGCCCATCAGTTTGGAGGTGATAAGCACTACTGAAACTCAATTGTCTATTTACCATTTTCCATAGGTTGCGTCAAAAATGGTTAAGGAACCTGGTATCTCTGTCAGAAACAATTGAAGATGGCAGGCTATGCAATCTGTACACTTCTCTAAAGAATGTTTGCGCCACACAAATGGCATTAGTAGTTTTCTTGAAAGGAATAAAATGAATCATCTTAGAGAAACGATCAACAATGTAGATGGAATCTTTACCTCGTTGTGTTCTCAGTAACCCCAAACACAAAATCTATACTTATACCAACCCAAGGCTACATAGGAACTAGTAAAGGCTGATACAAGCCCGCATTAGTTGTTGTTCTCTTTGAAACTTGGCAGATTCGACAGCATTGCATAAACCTTTCGATTTCCTTTCAAATGGTTGGCCAAAAACAGGAAGCTTGCACCAACTTTAAGGTTCTATCACGCCCCACTTGTTCATCCCTGTGCAATTCAGTAATAATTTGCAGTCACAAGCAACAATCGAGAATGCATAATTGGTTCCCTTTAAATAAAAAGCCATCTTACAGAAGGTATGATGTCTTCTCACCAGCTCTATTTTTTTCCAAAATGCTAGAAAAGAATGGGTCAATATCAAGTAAATTAGAGAAAGAGTTAAATCTAGGTACCTCCACATTCATTCTATTCAAGAGGCTCTTCCTTCTACTCAACACGTCGACAACTCGATTTGTCAAGCCAGACTTATGATGCACAACAAAAGTGAAATGTTCTAGGTCTGTAACCCACGAGGCATGTCAGGCAAACACTTTGTCTTGGTTGTGCAAATGCTTTAACGCCTCATGATCAGTGTATAGAATAAATTCCCATAGAATAGGTAGTGTCTCTAGTACTTGATAGCTTGAACCACAACATAGAATTCTACATCATAGGTGTTGTATCTTAACTTTGGACCAGACAACTTCTCACTGAAATGTGCAACAGGCCTGCTGTTCTGACTTAAGACTGCTCCAATGCCTACTTTAGATGCATCATAATGTAGCTTTAAAAATTGGTGGAAATCAGGCAGCACTAAAATTGGAGCTATAGTGAGGCGTTGTTTGACTAGTTCGAATGCATCTTTTGCTTCATCAATCCAAGCAAATTTTGCCCCTTTCATATAGTTAGTGATAGGCACCATAATGTTACTGAAATGTGGAATGAAACGCCTATAGAAAGATGCCAGCCTATGAAACTGCGAACTTCTATAATGGTATTGGGTATAGGATAATTTTGAACTGCTTCAACCGTGGACTCGTCAACTTACAGGCCATCTCCAGAAACAACATAACCAAGGAAAAGGACCTTGGACTCCATGAAAGAGCACTTTTGTGGTTGCATAAAACTTCTCCCTATGAAGAACACTAAAAACATCCTGCAAGTGTTGAAGATGCTCTTTTGGGTTAGCACTATAGATCAAAATAGCGTCAAAGTACACTACAACACACTTGCCAATGAATTGCCTCAAAATATTGTTCATCACCCTCATAAAGGTACTAGGTGCATTTGACAGGCCAAACGGCATCACTAATCACTCATACAATCCCTCCCTCGTTTTAAAGGTTGTGTTCCACTCATCCCCAAGCTTAATTTGAATTTGGTGATACCCTCTTTTCAAATCTAGTTTGGTAAATATTGTAGCACCACTCAATTGATCAAGCAAATCATCTAAATGAGGAATAGGAAAACAATACCTCATAGTAATTTTTTTTATTGCACGGTTGTCCACACATATGCATCAGAAACCATCTTTTTTAGAGTAAGAAGGTTCGAAACCGAATAAGGACTCATACTCTCAAGAATGAACCCCTTTGCCAACAACTCTTCAACTTGCCTCTTCAACTCTTCATGCTATAGGACTCATTCTATAGTGAGGATGATTTGGGAGGGAAGCACCAAGTTCAAGATCAATTTGGTGTTGAATATCACGCAATTGAGGTAATCCTTCGGGCAGCTCCTCAAGAAAAACATCTTGAAATTTAGTGATCAACGGCGTCACTGCATCTGGTGTTGCAACACCTTCAACTACCTCTTTCCCTACCAAGGAATACACCACCTCGACATCCTACAATTCTTCTTTAAACTTGGCCTAAGACAATAAAGCAACATTATCTTTCATGGACTTGTTCTCGACAGATTCCTTAGAGGGCACTAACACAATTTTCACTCCCTGAAACATGAAACTATAAATATTGGTTCTACCATCATATGTAACCCCTCTATCGAATTGCCATAGACATCCCATCAACAAATGACACGCATCCATAATAACATCACACCACACAAAATCCTTATACTTAGAACCAATGGAAAAAGTAACTAAAGCTCATTTAGAAACTCTTACCTTACCACCTTTTTTTAGCCAAGCCAGTTTGTACAGTTTCGGGTGCTGCTCCGTCTTGATGCCCAATTTCTGTTCTGCTTAAGTTGGCACAATGTTTTCATAACTACTGGCGTCAATCGTAAATTTGTAGACCTTACCTAAGACGGTACAAGTGGACTGGAAGATATTATTCCACAACCATTCATCATCGACAATTGCTCTTGCGGTCATACAGGATCTTCAAACGACCAATGCGGTATCCACATCTCCAGTCACAATCTCCTCGTCAACTGCATCAATATCAAATGCAGGCTCCTCTCCCACGTACACGTCTTCCTCATCATCACCATCATCGTTATCTACAAAGAAAGTTCTTTTTCCTGACTTCTTCCAATTTTTTTGTGTGCCCTACCTCACCACAATCGAAACACTTAATTCCACTAGTTCCAGGTTTGTTGAACATAGTAAGATTATTAACAAAACCACTAGTGCCTGCACGATTACTACTACTTCCACCAACGCCACTATTACTGTCGCCGCCACCGCTAGCACTTCCTGCAGTACCATATTTTGCGTATCGCTACTGTTTCTTCACCACCAGTGCTCTTTAATGAACTGCCTAAATAGAAACATGATTTAACATGTTGACGGTATCTTGGATCTTCAATCTCAACCCGCCAATGTATCTCGCCACCAACTACTCCTCAGTCTCCTGAATTTCTTTTTACTAGGAGTTGATAGAACTCAGTAGTATATTCATCTGCTAATCTCGTGCTCTGCTTCAAATTTTGCAACCTTTGGTACATCAATCGCTAGAAATTGTAGGGCAAAAAATTGACATGCATATTTTTCTTCAACTTTTCCCACGTGACAATTTTAGACTTACCTAATCTTTGCGAGTTAATTTTAATTGTTGCTACTAACTTGTGGCCCTATTTGGAAATTTGGTAGCCACCAATTGCACCCGTTTATTTTCAGGTACATCTTTGAAATATAGAATTTCATCTATTGTAGCCAGCCAATCTAGGAACTTTTTAGGATATAAACTGCCATGTAACTCAAGAATTCATGTCCTCATTCTAGTCTCCCATCTCTGCTGATCTCTCTCAACACGTGCTTTAGGATGCTTGTGCACAGGCTCGTCGAAATACTCATCATCCTCTTTGTCGTTAAAATCATCATCAACATCTCCAAGTACTGGATTCCTACGATGCCCAGGAATATTCAGATTTCCCAATACCTCGTTGAATCTCGTCATCATACGTTCTACTGCAGTCTCCATATGGCGATCTACAATTTGGGCAACCAACTGTTCAATCTCATCACGATCATACACCTCTCCCATCTGGCGGTCTTTCGTGGAGGCACAATCACAGAGATCGAACTCGGCTCTCATACCAACTAACGTAGCAAAAACAATGTGAAACAATGGTATAAATTGATACCGTTAATTTGAATCATGAATACCGATAATAACACTATTTACCTATTGATTCAACACGAATGCCAGGAAATAGGGCAAAGAAAGGCACACAGCCGTCAGGATCTAGTATTCATCAAAAAGACCCCGAAATACATAGTTTGGGTGACTTAAATGGCAAAATAATAAAATATCCCTATTTTGAAAATAAACAGAAAAATATGAAAAACGCAATGAGTAGCACTGAAAACGAACATTTCTACTAAAAGTTATGACAAATCAAAAAGTTTCCAAAAATAGCAAAAACGAGAAATCGACTCCGAAAATGTGAAAATTTGACTGTTTTTGAAGTCGACATAATTATGACTGCATTTTGTCAAATCTGTCCAGAGATGCACATGCTATCTCTCGGATTGCATCAAGAGGGAAGACTCTCTCATAGTAAAGAGGAAACTGAAGAAACTACAGTCAAATACTACCAAAAACTATAGGTTACAAGTGAGGAAGTAGAATGCGAATTGAATGAACTTGAACCTTATATAACTGACTGTTTAAGCCAGGAAACAAAGGATAACTTGTTAAGGCTAATAATAGGGTAGCAAGTTAAAGAGGTTTTATTTAACTTAAACCCAAACAAGTTTCCTAGGTCAGATGTACTCACTTTTTCCAAAGTACTTGGGCTATTACTGGTGATTTAGTGACAAAAGTTGTACAAGAACTCTTTTCTAAGGTTAAAATTCTGAAAGAGAAAAATTATATTTTTTTGCCTATTCCTAGAAAGTCAAACCTGAGAGCTATGAATGACTACCAACTAATTTCCTATTGTAACAAAATATACAAGGTCATCTCAAAGCTGATAGCTTAAAGGCTCAAAGAGTCCCTTATAGGAAACATCAACATAACACAAGGGGCTTTTGTTCCTAATAAAAATATTAGTGATAACATACAAATGATTCAAGAGTTATTGAAGGATTATGAAACCAAAAGACCCATTAAGAGTTATGCGCTGAAGGTTAATCTTTATAAGGCCTTTGATATTATTCAGTGTAGCTTCACTATTTAGAGTCTGCAAGCATTTGGTTATCTCCTAAAGTTCATATAATGGATGCATTCTTGTATAAATTTGTTTCCTTTAGTATTCTAATTAATGGTGCCTCACTAGGTTAATCAATCAACTAAAGGAATTAGGCAGAGGGATCCTTTTTCCCCTACCTATTCACTTTAGGTATTGAGGTTCCATCTAGAGTTATCCAAGTGAAGACAGAAAATGATAGAAGATTCATATACCACCAGAAATGTAGGAAGATGAAAATAACTCATTTGGCTTTCACAGATGATTTAATTTTACTTAGTGGAGTGGATCCCTACTCACTGAAGATTCCATTGATCAATTTAGAGGGCTTCTCAAATATGTCAATGCTAAAAATGAACTATCAAAAAGGCAAAATATATCTATCAGGGGATGTTCTGAATCAAAATAAACTGAGGGGGCGTTTGGTTTGAGGGTTTGGGAATGAAGGAATGGAATCATTGTAAAAAAAAATGTTTGTTTTGGGGTTATCAATTCCAAGGGAATGGATTTATTCCATTAAATTTGGGAATCCACTAAACCCTCCAAAGGGGGTGGGTATCAAGTTTTCATTCCCATCTAGTGGTTACTATTTATACCCCTCCCCCACAAAAGCAATTTTTATTCTTAATTATATTATTAAAACTCATTATTATCATCATCATCATCATTATTATT
>JAOSBM010000001.1:10070739-10080863 GCA_027568955.1 Erythroxylum tenue
GCAACCAAACACATTCTGTCCTCGAGACGGAGACAGTTTTCTCTGTTCTGTCCACCATAACCAAACACCTCACTGTCTCCAGTTTTTGTTCCGTTCCGTCTCCAGCTACCGGAGACAGCAACCAAACGCAGCGTGTTGTCTCACCTCTTCATGTGTATAGACATCTTCCTGATCCAACAAATTCTGAATCACTACTTTGGACTTTTTTTGGAATGATTTCAATTCCCAATAGTCAATTGCTTCATTGGCAAGAATGGTTTTCTTCTCATACTTGCTGATTATCTCTCTAGACCCTCAAAGTTTCTTTTGTTTTTCTCCTCTTCTGTCAAACTTCCTATTCCATTATATTGGTTAATGGATTTTCCTTGGTTTGCCAGATACAAAAAAGAGTTTCCTCCTTTGTATTATACTCCTCCATCCATTATCGAAGAACTCTACCCAATTTTGCATTAGAGTTTATTTTATTATCTACATTTGGCACTTCTTAAACATGACATCCTTCCTCGTCCTGACTTCTTTGATCCTACTCATCCATATTTCTTTCACACGAGGTCTAGAAGTAGATAAAATACTACGAATACTTCTCGTCCAAAAATGGTCACGAGAATAAATACTGTATGGATTCAACAAAGGTATAAAAAAAAAAGACTCACAAACACGATTTTCTACAGGTACATGAGTAATTTCTACAAGATTTTCGATTTTGTTTGATAACACACGCTTTACACTAGAAGATAAAGAAGACATAGACAAAGTAGATGATAAATGAATAGGGTCGGAAGACAGTGTTTCCATAATTTCTTATAGGCTCTCTCATTACTCACTTCTCTGAACAAGACTCAATATTATCTTCCTGTCAAGATGCGAAGGTTGGCTATGTTTCCTAAGTTAAGCCACACACTATGGAGTAACTCTCTGTAGCAAGGTTGATAACAGGATCATGGTTTAGAAAACCAAGGGGCACAGTATATCGAAATTCTGGAATGGTTTCAACCCTTAGACAAGTGGTGTATTGATATGTCTCTTCAATTGACTCATCATCGTCTATGGGATTCATCAGTCGATAATCGTGATGTTTATGCTATTTATCTCATTCACCATCCTTATGTGATAAGTATCTTACTGTTAAACAGATACAACAATTCCTTCGAATTGTTAATTACATTCGAGATTTCATACCACACGTGGATGCTTATACTTCAAGCTTATCCAAGCTTTTGAAAAAGAATCCACCATCTTAGATAAAGGAACAAACCGAACCCGTCAAGCATATAAAGCAACTCTGTCAGGATCCTCCGCCACTAAAGATTCCTGACCAAGGACAACGTGTCTTACAAACTGATGCTAGTAACACACATTGGGGTGTTGTACTCTTCGAAGAAATCAATGATCAAAGGCATTATTACGGACATGAAGTGGTTCATTTAGTTCCTCTTAATGCCACTATCATATCAGCTATAAGGAGATTCTCGCAGTAAAGAGAGGTATTGAGAAATTCACCTTCCACCTCACTCCTTATCCAAGAATGAGATGATTATTCTTCAGAGATAGCATACTTGGTATCTTCTTCCTCTTGAGATTACTCCACAATTAATTCTTCAAAGTCGTTCTCAGAATGAATTGGCAAAACGGATTTGAGTTGTTTCAACAACATGAGATCTTTCATTATTTTTTAGGACATTTATTTGCAAAGTGTCCATGTTGTCCATAGAGAAAACATCGAGTAGGCTTCTGTCGATGTGAGGACTTTTTGAAGAACTGAACAAGTCTTCTTTTTGTATCGACGTTCTTCCTTTCATAAGATTTCTTCCAAGTTGCTTATAGCCTTCTTTCTTCTTATAGATCTTTCTCCTAAGGTAGACTTGATGAAGATGAGCTTTCTTCTTGTTATGAGACTCACAAGTCTTTTATCTTTTCATTTGATTTGGAGATAAGGCTTCTTGCAAGCCTGTTTGAGAATTGGACCTCCTTTAATAATATTCTTAAACAAGGTATTCTAATAACATAACTTATCAAGAGAAGCTAATGCAAGCTGATAGATTTCTCCAAGAGATATTGGTGACATGTCTCGTTGTAAAGAAACTATGGTCCTTTGTAGTTCTGGTTGTAGTTCATCTGGAAGGGATGATAAAAAAAAGTATATCGCAAGTTAACATCATTCCATCTATTCAAGAGATATAAGCTTCTGGATATCACGTTCATTAAGAGAACAGTATTTCATTGCGAAGTATTCTTGACGGATTTGTTTATCAATGAGATGAAAATCATTAATGAATTCTTTGTGAATTATACCAAGTAGTGCTCCAGCTGTAGTGACTTGAATGTACTGAAGGCGTTGATAATCATTTATACTTTGACACCATTCTCGCAAAGTACCAGTGAAACGAGATGTGAATTCAGACAAAATATCTAGCAAATGATAATTAGGTCTAGTCATTTGAAGATCAATCCATACACCAAATTCATGTATTCTATCCCTCCATTTCATTGGGAGTAGATCATTGAATGTAAACCAAGGTCCTGAAGTAGGTTTGGTTGTAGTAGGCTGCACAAGCTTAGATGGTGTAGCTTTTAGTGCTAGTTCAGGTCTGAAAGGTTCAGTACCCATAGATTATGCTTCATTAATTTTAGGTTCAGCTTTAGTATATTCAGGCAAGGTCATCAGAACATTGGATAACTCTGAAAGGTCAGCAAACTGTGCTAAAGAATCAGTTGAAGGTTCAAAAACTGGTTCAGATGATGACTCGGAAACTAATAACTCAGAGACTAGTTCAGATGGTGTTGCATAAACTTCAGATGTATGAACAGAGGTTTCAAAACTAGCTTTTGTATGATCTGATTGAGAACTTAAATATTCTGCAAGAGATTTAACTGTTAGAGTTGCAAAGAACTCTGTCTATTTAGCTTTGTCCTTCCTAAAAGACGAGGTGGAAGGTTGAACTTTCGGTGGAGACATTGCAGGTGTATGAATCTGTAACGGTTTACTCCACTGGTTGACTAGTTCAAATGGTGTATATAAGGTTGATGGCTCAGGAACCTTTAAAGACTCAGAAACTCTTTATTTAGCCAAATGATCAGATTTTTGCCTTGGTTTTGACTTCTTTGGTTTCTCTGGAGTTGTCTGAGGATGTATGTACTGTCTAATCAAAGGATAATTGAATTTGAATACCTTTGAGTAGTCAGCTTCTTTTAGATACTTCTAATACTAAGGAGTCAAATATGTTGGCTGTGTATTTGGAAATTTCGAAGAGGATGAGCCATAGATTGTCCTTGATTGTGAAGAATGCATGTCAGCTTCCATTTGTTGCACAATTCCTTGTATCTTTTGTATCTCACGAACTTTAAAGTCGAAATCAAGCCATACATAATAGACAGAGATGTATTGTCAAAGTTCAGCATCAAGACGCTGAATCTGAGTTTTGTATGACTGGTACATCTATGGATCTATTTAGAAACTGCATCGACTTTAATATGAGTAGCATGATTTTATATGAAATACATATGAGACTCACTTTCAATTATTATTGTTGTGACCGAGTGCCTTTTTATCTAGCCCATATCCCTTAGTGGATACCGAGTTGTATCAGATAATGTCCCATATCCCTTAGTAGATACCGGGTACATTCACAACTAAGCCTTAGGCTCTAATCACAGTCTGAGCTTTAAGCTCTTTTTCTGTGGCTACTCCGGTCATAACACATGCATGCATCACATTTTCATATTCTCAATCAATCACATGATCAATTACTCACTTTTACATATCATCGTACCTTAGTCCGGCATTCAATATTTAAGTTGAGAATCACTTTTTCATTCATATGCATATTCACATTTTTCCTTTGGAACTAGGGCCAGCATTTAACAATCAAGTCATGTATCACATATTTCATAAAATTCACATACAAGGAGCACTTCAATGTTCTCACATTTATCAAACTCCTTGGACATTCAATGTCTAGAAATCAGAACAATCACATTCGCATTGCAAAATCATTTAATACATAATACAAACAGAACAATAAGTAAATAAGACCATCTAGGTCGACTCACTGTACGCTCCAAATTGGCATTAGCTTCTATAATCCGGAAACATTTAGATGTGGACGTTCTATCCTGTATCATCATTATGCAAAACACATATTTCAAACACATTATTAATTGCACAATCACATACACATTCAGTTTTACACATATGTATATGTGTAATGTATAATGCATGCTCAATGACAATCCCAGGTATATTATTTAAATTCACATCTTATGCTCATTCACATTTCATAATTCATATATGTCTAAGTAAACTTAGGTTTACACTTTATTTATACATGATCATTCTAAGCTCACCATTCATTTTTTGCCCTTTATATGCTTCTAGCTTATTCTTAAGCTTATACCTCAAGAACACTTAGTTTTTCTAATGTTATAATCCAATTTCTCGTCATTTCTTTTCTAACATTATATGTTATCATAATACTCAATTCTCATTCACATTTACTTAATACATATTACTCAACTCCTTTGGATCATAACTATAATCATATTCACATCTTCATTCTCATTACACTTATGCATTTGGTACTTTGATTTCATCCATTCATTCACTAAGTTATAACCCCAATTATCACTTCAAACATATCACACATTAGTCACTTAATCAAGGCATCATTCTAGGTTCATTTCAAGTCCCATTTAAGCCTTAATTAAGACCAATTGACCCGTGAATGTCCGTTAGGCGCGAACATCCATGCTAGTTAAACAGACCTTTACGGGTCACTTACAGAAACTTGAAATTTTTGCCCTCTAGACATCAAAATCTCTTTTTGGAGTCTTCATAGAAGTTGTAGATCTCAAAGTCATCTTTCTAAGAATACTTAAATAACCTCAATCTGAGTTCTACAGAAAAAGTTATGCCTCTTTCCCCAAACCTATCCAATTGCATCCTCATTTTCAAGATTTCAATTCTTTACTTACTACATTCACTACCTTATGCTTGGTCTATCATCTCTAATTTAATTTCTCATCATTTCCCCATTATTCTAACTCCAATTCAACTCAATATCATCACTAAACAAATTATAGTCCATGTTCAATCATGAACACTAATAACAGAACATACACATATATACACATTCATCATAAACTTTCTACACCCAGTACTCAATTTCAAGTCAAAAATTGAAACTCTTAAAGACAGAATTTGAATTCTATGTCTTCATGAAAAATGTAGCCATATGTCTCTAATTTAATCCAAATAAAAAATCATCTCATTTGGACATCTACATAACAAGTTATAGCTAAATGTCAAAGGCATAATCAGTGGAAAATGTTACAACTAACATTTTTCCAGCACACTTTAGACACCATTATCATTTTATCTCTAAACTTTCATCCTAGTTCTTCCCTTTTCAAGACACTATACTTGCCTTTTCTTTAACTTCAAATCTCAATCCAATCCATGTCTAAAACCACCAATGATCTATGTTTTTATCCATCAAAAACATAACATAACAATATCTATTCACAAATCAATTTTTCTGCACTTCTTTCTACATCCATTAAGGATTCATTCTAACTCTAAATGATCTCTATATCAATTTATGAATCATTAATCATCATAAATGTAAAAGCAATACATTAATCTACCCACATTACTCACTCCCGTTTTTGTATATACCCATCATCAATTTATGAACATTTAACCTCTAACTATCATCAAATCAAGTTTCATTCATCAAATCAAGAAGAGTGATGCTTATACTTACTTGTTTAGGTTCAATGTCTTCAAACTCTTCAAGATCTCTCATAACCTTAGCTTTCTTCTCTCATACGTGCATCATCATTTAAGGGTGGCAGGGTTAGGTCTTTAGTAAGAAATGAAGAAAATATCATGACTAGTGCTGGAAAAAAGCAAGGTTCAACTTTGAGGTTGGAGAAGAGAGTGTCGTGAGTGAAGGAGAGAAAGATGAAGAAAATGAAGGAGATGGAGAAATGAAGCATATGTCGTGGATGGGCAAGTGAAAGACCATGAAATGGTCTTTAATTGGGTAAAAGAATAGTAAGTGTTGAGTGGTAGTGACACTTGTCACTTTCCTATGGTCCCACTCTTGGTCTGTTAATCTACTAGTCCATTTGTCTCCAATTTTCACCCCAAATTTCTCCCTATTTTCAATGACACTTGTTATTAAATCTTAATGTCACATATTAAAATTTCTACTACTATTTGACATTTATTTCTACCACTATTTATCAATTGTTCTGCCACTTGATATTTTTCTAGTCCAAACATACCCAAAATTTCATAATTTTTCCAAATTTTGACTAAAAATTCTGAGTCAACAAATATACTCTCCAAATCAATTCTTAACACATACAATTCGCAATTCCAAATATAATCACATTTATAGATCAATTATACCCGAAAAATGTCAATGAATGCATGTACAATCATTTTAATGTGCAAAAATTAATATTCACATGTGTGTATGCTAACATTATGCATGAGCATGAAATGCAATTTTCTAATCTCTTATTGCTATTTTCTCAATTACAGAAATCTAAGGTTCTAACCCTTAGTATAAAAACGGGATGTTACAATCAGCACTTAATTGTAAATCAAAATCATCATCATCTTCCTTTTCTAAAGAATTAGAATCAAACTCAAGTTCCTCTTCAGATCTCTCGCCCTCCTCATCATCTCTAGATGAAATTTCAACATATTTATTATTACTATATGTTGAAATTTTAATACTATGGTACGTGGCATTGTTTACACTTGTGATTCAAGAAAGCAAGTTCTCGCTGTGACTCCTAGATCATGAAAATTTTCACCGATAAGTCTTATGGGAGCTGCATCACGGTTTCCAACCTATGTATCATCCTATAGGTTTATTATGACTCAAATCATCCATAAGATCTCAAATACATTCCACATATAGTAAATACTTATGTAATCATACATCTACTCATCGATGATTCAAACAAAACCCAAACATAAATACTTAGACTATTAAAGAAGAACATAAAACTCATTAATGATTATAAGAACATTCTAAACAACAATAAAAAAGTAGGACTTCCTTTGCATTCACACAAAACCCAAACGCATCAGAATCGTATTATTAAAGCAAGATATATGGTAGACATTAGTTGGACAACTTACTTGGATGGACGGATAACTACAAACTACAAAGAAGAAGGATGAGCGACGCTTTAATACAAAATAGGGCCTGCGAAGATGAATATTTCATATTTAATATAATATACTTGTTCAATAGTTTTGTTATATTTTTAATATATTAAAGCAATCAAATCATAAAATAAGGCAATCTTGCTTTTGATATATAATGCAATATAGAGAAAATCTATTATTTAAGCTAAAACACAAACATATGATGCTAATTAGATAACTGGTGGGAATGCGCCACTGTTTGAAAAGGACTACAATTGATATTAAAATGTTTTATTACAATGAATAAATTAATTAAAAAATCACACTGCTTATTTATATATAATTGAAAAGTCAAAAGTTTGTAGTTCAGTATCTATTTCAACGAAAACCAGAAATTGTAAATCATTGAGAGATAGACAAAAATTATAGTTCACTATGTTAGGGTCAGCCATTGCACGGAAAGTATTATGAAATAGAGCATAATCAAATTAAAACTCATTCTTAGAGCACGATACTATCTCAATTTGCATGTAAACATTGACGAGAGTTTTTCTTCTTTGCAATATGTTGTCTCAATTAGAATGTAATCATTGATGAGAGTTTTTCTTCTCTGCTTGCTAATAGAGCTTGAATCAAAGGAAAAGAAGTTCCACTTTGTTTAATCCAAAGAAAATCCGAATGACTAACATAATTTGAAAAATCTTTCATCTCACAACTAGTTTACAGTAGCTGCGTTCTAATTGAGAAAAATAATCGCAAAGCACCCAACCAAGCATAAGAAGCACGCCAAAATGGATGACGCATGCTGACAATGTCGACATTTTCTTTTGATTAAACAAAATAGAAGATTTAGACCCAAACATGAAATTATATAAATAAGCAATGTGATTTTGGATGGAGGAGGGGGCTTCAGTAGCAATAGAGATGAGGATGTTGGGACACCGAGGATAGTGGCCCAACGAGGACGCACGGTGGGACGATGAGGACGGTAGGAAGGTGAGGACACTTGGTGGGATGAAGACGACAAAAGAGAGAAGAAAAAGGCAAACGCAATGGAGGAGGGGGAAGTGGGGGTTGCGGTAGTTTTAGGTTAAACAAAAACGTCATTGTTTGGTTTTATGGAGGAGGGGGAAGTGGGGGCTGCGGTAATTTTAGGTTAAACGAAAACGACATCGTTTGGTTTAGCAGCCACCACTTTTTAAACCAAACGATGTTGTTTTCTTTTTATTAAAAACATTGAAGTTGAAGCAAACGATGACGTTTACTCTAAAATTTACATATCGAAATTATTCTATTGGTAAACCCAAAACTCATTTATTCCACCAAGTATTCCCGCCTTCGTTATCGACGGGAATTTTCTACTGTCGCTATATTCTGTCAAAAAATTTAGTGGGATAATGTCTCTCCATATTTATTGACGGATATTTTTGCTATTGCAAAATGAAAATTTTCCCAACAATTTTACCGACGAAACGTGATCTTTCGTCGGTAATTTGCTACGGTTTCATTTCCGTTGATAATTTTCCATTGTTAATTACTAATTTTCTTGTAGTGTTGCCTACATCAACTTCTAAGACTTTTCTTGAAATTCCATTACACTTCTTTGAAAGTGAAAAATAATTTTTGTACAATATTTCTCAATAAAGAGGAACCCTTCTTATAATCTTCTTTTAAAGTGAAAAGGAACCTTAATCTCATTTGAATCACCCTTAAGTACAATAATATATTCCCCAAACCAAAATATTACCACTCGAAGTTCATCATTTTATCACTTGATAACTATAAAATGGATCGTTAGCATAAATATGAGATAATGATACTCAAATGATTAAAAAACACTTTGAAATTTATGCATATAATACCCAAAACCTTCTTGATGTTAAAACTAATAAGAAAACACCTATTTATAGTGTTTTGGGACTCTTCCTAGCCATTGGAGCCAAGAACTTACCGTTACAATAACTATATATAGTAAGCTTTAGATTCATTAGTTGTTGGAAGACTAGTTAACCAATAGTCATATTGGTCAACCAATACAACATATTGATTGATCAATACATCAACCAATGTTATAGAAAACTTACGGTACATCAAATTTAACAACTTTAACCTATATTGATCGACTTCTAACCTATACAGGTTGAACAATCACCCCAAAAATAAGATTGTAGCACTTTCAAATGCTTAAACTCAAATTGATTAATGCAATATGAATTAAAAACTTTCCAAAATGTTCCCCAAACCTTGTTTTAAAGATCAAAAGACTTTTATATAAAAACCAAAAGCTGCAATGCCTCTTGATGAACGAAAATACTCATACAATGACAATAAATCAAATGTTTATGTATGAATAACCTTTTGGATCATCAAGTTAATAAATGACATTACATATAATAATACAAAATATAAAAATAACCTTCATAAGCCTTTATCTTCATTTGTTCTTCTTTTGATCTTCATTTTGTTGGTTGTAAACGTCAACTTTTCTTGTTCAACTTCATACACTATTTTCTTATGTTTATTTTACTCTAATATTTTTTATCAAAATAATAAACACATTAGGAGTAATTATGTTTTACTATCATCAAAAACTCAATTGGAACCTCCCTTACTTCAATCAACAAATCTCATTAAAATCTATTTGGCCTATTTCCCCTCAATCTAAAAAGTTTGAGGGGGTGCTTGGTTGATGGGTTTGGGAAGGGATTAATGGGTATGGAATGAAAAGTGAGTAGTTGGTTATTAATTATGATTATAAGGGTAATGGTTTGATATCCCACTTTGGGAGAATCCTCCATACCCCCCATTTAGTAGAGGAATGAAACTCATTCCTTAGTATAGACTCATTTAATTAATTAATTAATTAATTAAAATATAATTAATTAATTAAAATATAATTAATTTACAATATAATTAATTAAAATAATAATATTAATTAATTAAGTACATTATAATT
>JAOSBM010000001.1:10080963-10094514 GCA_027568955.1 Erythroxylum tenue
AAATAAATAATTAGTTACAATATAATTAATTGAAATATAATTCATTGATTAATTAAAATACTCTAATTAATTAATTACAATATTCTAATTAATTAATTACATCATTTTTTACAAAACAACCACTATCAATGGTAATGATAATCATTCCTTTCTCTTAACCAACCATCATAATTATAATGACGATATCCATTCCTATTTCTCACTATATTTATTTTCATTCCTATTACCATTCTCTCATACAAACCAACCGCCCCTGAATCTTTTTCTTCCTTTCCTATGTTTAAGAACTCCTTATCCTGCATTACTTCCGTAATTTATTTAAGAGTTCTAAGATTGTTTAGACTCAAATCTTTTCTTAATCTCACTATATATTAAATTCCAGTCCACCAAACTCTTGAACTGCACTTGTTATTACAAACTTATCTTTGAAAGTACTTAGAAATATTTCAAAACAGTAAGATATTTTCTTTATTTTCCAACTTAATGATGTTCAAATGATTTAAGAGGAATTATTTTAGCAGAGAAACGTTTTAAGATATTCTTTAAGTTGCTCAACTCTTAAAAAAAGACATTAGATTCTTAATGATGGAAGTAAAAAAGTATGCCTGATTCTTTGACAAGAAAAGAGGAATAAGACTCAATTTTTTTAAGGGAATTAAGTAAATTATAATTTATTATGATTAAATTAAGTTTATTAAAATTTAATATAATTAAAAATAAACTTAAATTAATTTAAGATTATATTAAAAAGTGGATTCTATTATTATATCATGCATATAACACTTAAACAATAGAACCTATATTTTAAATAAAAATATTCAAATTTTAGTTTAAAATGTTTTACTTTAAACCGCCGTCTAACTTGTATTTTTGTTAAAACCAACCGAACGAGGGGGTAAAAGAATGGGGAAGTTTGCTTCAAAACGATGCGTTTCTCTGAAGCTTGCTTAGGTTTTATGTAGTTTGGAGAGAGGCCTCGACAGAACTGCAGAAAACAAGCCTAGGAGGACGAGATAGGGAGAGATTAAGGGCACAATAATACTGATTATTCTTTTCAACTTAATTTCCAATGGGTGAGCATTGATTGTTTCTTTTTGTTTTCTTTTTCAATCTATGGTTTTTTTTAAGGGGTTTATCCATATTCTTTGTGTGTTTTTTCTTTTTTTTTTCGCTGATATTGCTACATTTTAGTAGTAGATTTATCAACTATAGTGGAAATTGCGAACACACTGAACGTAAAAGGAGTTTTTGGTTATTTTTTATGGGCTTTTCAGGTTTCGGTGATTAAAGTTTGATTGTATTAAGTAACAATTGAAGCCAACGTGTGAATGATATTGACTAAACTTTGTGAATTAGAATACGAGCTTTATGCGACATATTATCTGAATCAAGTTGGTATACGTTGAAAGGTTTAAAAGTTTGTTTTCAAATATTGGACTTTCATCGACTTCATACTATCTTATGACTGCTTTCATGTTGTCAATTATGTTATTATGTCTTGAACTATGTGGGCAGACTATGGACAGGAGCAGGCAATGGAAATTGAAGCATTGGAAGCTATACTTATGGATGATTTCAAAGGTATGTAATGTTTCAAAGTCCTCTGATTGGAAGTGGTGCCATATTCTGCATTGTTAGCGTCACAGGTAATCTGGCAATACCTTTTTTCTGACCCCAGAAATTCATTCCAGTGAGAGTGGACTAAATACTTCAAATCGGTGTTTCCAAGTTACAGTAACCCTACAGGTTCACTTTCCTTCTTGACTTAGTCTTTGTTGCTTCCAGATAGAATATTCTACCTTTGCATTCATTAGATCTTTGCATGATAACATTGTAGTGGCAGCAACTATTGATAGAATATTCTACCTTTTCACTAGGCTTGATTTTCAATGTTTAAGGATCAGAATGTGTGATGCTATTCATATTTCTTTCGATGAAGTTGGTTATTTACTAATCATGTTTTTTGTTTCATGTTATCTGTCCTGTCATGCTGGCATGTATGACAATGTTGACTTGGTATAAATTGCATCAATTTACCAATTTTTATGGTACTCCATTGTGACAATGTTGGTTAATTCTGAAAACATAATATAGAAAATAATGGATTGGACTGAAATAACATTAGCTTTACAATCCAGGTAGTGTCTGTTCTTCATCTTTGGCTGAAAGCAGATATCTCAACTTATTTCAGCTATAGTTTGAAAAGGCTTAGATCCATTCATTTGTGTTTGCCCCCCTTCAGAACTTCAGTATTGAACTATATGTCCTCTTCCCTAATCCATTATGTGCTATTCTTTTTGCTAAAGAGTTTCTGTACCTCGTGTAACTTTGTTGTTACATGTTCAATAGGATGATGATGCGGATGAGTCAACTAACATTCCAGGTAATTTTTCTTGTGCCATGCAATGCCCTTTTTTTTTTCTCTCTTTTCCAAACGATATAACTCTGCAAGCAATATATTTTAATCCTTTGGAGCTTTTAACTGACTTTTGTACTTCTCTCATTGTTTCCTAAGCTTTTTCTCTAAACAATTTTCAGTTGTGCTGGCGCTGGTTTTCTCACATACACAAAAGTATCCAGATGAACCTCCATTATTGAATGTGAAAAGGTATGCTTATTCTTATCCACATCTTTATGCAAAAGCTACCCTTTTACAGTAGTGCCTTGCTCAGTAGTTTAGAAAATAACACAACAAGAAAATTTTTTCCTTGCCAATGATGCTCAACTGTGACTTTGGCTTCTATGTTCAATGTGTTGCTGATTTTTTGTGTGTTGCAAGATTTGGCTTTTTCTTTGCATTGTAACTCAAATCAATAACTACTGATACTGAAAAAATATAAACGGAGCATATAGTTGAACCATGTTAAGTACCATCTGACTTGTTCCCCCTTCTCATTTTGTGACAGCATACGTGGTATACAAGTAGCTGATCTTAAAGCTTTGAAGGAAAAGCTTGAACAAGAGGTAATCATGTGAAGTCGTCCCTTTTCTATGATAATCTAATATAATAAAGTACAGGTAACCCTTAAAATCTGCTACATAAGTATTAAAACTAAGATGAATTAGGATATTTCTTATGGTGGAAGCATAAAATACTCAGCAAAGTGGGGTAGCTTGGAAGTCCAAGTTCCTAAGATAAGATATTTAGTACCCTAAAAAGATAATTGTTGGTTGTTTGGTTACAAAGATGTTCTTATTCCTAATAATTATGTCTTGCAGGCATGTGAAAATCTTGGCATGGCTATGATCTACACTCTAGTAACATCAGCTAAAGAATGGTTGTCTGAAAGTTATGGCCAGGACAGTAATAATGACAGTCTGCAAGATGAGGAGGCAGTAAAAGATGAGGTATAGATTCCTTGTTTCTGAATTCTTCTTGTTGGGTGCTCATGTTCTAATTAATGTCAAGTGTGATTGTTAACCCTGCTTGACTAAACAGTTAGCCAAGTCATTTTGCATTGAAGTTCTAGATGTCTGCCATAATGTCATAATTAATTTTTAAGGCTCGGTGTTCATTGTTGGACAGGTAATAATACCGCATGGAGAACCTGTTACTGTTGATACTTTTCTAGCTTGGAGAGAAAGATTTGAAGCAGAGTTGGCACTTGAAAGAGCCAAGTAAGTTTTACATTATGATACTTTCATGGAACCTTTGTTTATTTCCAGATATTCTGGCCTTGTTGTCATCTTGCCATATTTGATACCTTTTGCCTTCAAATATATAATGATACTGGCGAGTCTTCCCTTTTTAATTTAATGATTTCCACAAATTTTCAGGTTGATGCCTGAATCTGCGCTTACAGCCCCTAAGGAGAAGAAGCTTAGTGGAAGACAGTGGTTTGAAAGTGGCAGAGCGGTATGTTTGTTTTTTGCCCCCAACTGTCCTTCCCATTCAAAGATATGTCAAATTAAGGATATATGTCTCGAGACCATTCTTAAAATGGATATAATGTTCGCAACATCTGAAATAAAGGATTGCAGCATATGTAGAGCAATAGAAAGTAATATTGGTTTCTTTCACAGAAAGGTACAGCCCCAGTCAATGAAGGATCCGAAGAGGAAGAGGATGAAGATATTGATTTTGATGATGATGATTTTGAAGGTGATACATTTACTTTCTGAGTTGCAAACTATAGTCATGTTTTTTTAGAATAAACAAGTGGATTTTAAATAATGATTGCATGGAAAGCTGATCATCGGATATAATGGCAGATGATGAAGAGGATATGCTCGAGCACTACCTGGCAGAAAAGTCTGATTCATCTTCAAGAAGAGCCAACTAATTGAAATGTTTGGTGTTGTTATTCAAGAAATTGAGCGACTATCGAAGCACCACATTGAGTAACAAGTTTTTGTCAGCATTTTTATGTATCGTCTCAGTATTTATTGATGAAAAGTAGAGGTATGTATATTAGCTGTTAAGTATCTTCTTATCAATGTCCGAAACGAGATCAGCAAAAGAAATCCCTCCTTTTGGAGAATTCCTCGAGCACGCTGCATGCCGTGTGTTACAGAGACTTTAGTAAGAAGTCAAGTTCATGTTCACACCAAAATAGAACTCTCTGCACGACAGTCGATCACGAACAATTGGGTTTTTTGAATTCTGTGTTCAAAATATTTCACATAAAAGTTTAAGGAAACAAATGTATTTTGCGAAAGAAATGAATATTAGCAAAAGAGAGTGGATGCAGGAAAGTGTCAACTTTTATTTATTTTATAACAGTTAGAATGCACAATGCTTCAACTCTTCCTATGTTAGAAAGCTTTTGTTTAAATGGGTTATAAGCCGTTGTTAAAATGGTCTATTTTGTTAAAATGAATTGTTTATAGGTCTTCAGAGATTTGAGGGGTAAGAACTAAGCCAACATAAGGCTACTAACGAGCCGTTTGGAAACCGTTGAATTGAATTCATTAACAAATTGAATTCAATTATAGTGAATGCAATTTATATTGTTTGGAACAAACCCAGTAATATTATAATTGAATTCAATTACACTGTTTGAAATACAATCAAAATGAGTTTAATTATTTCATATGACATTTTTATCCTTGATTAAAAAATAATCTTATTAAATAATAAACATTCACACTTACATAGAATCTTATTAAATAATAAACATTCACACTTACATAGAGCAAGTTATAAACATCAATTTTATTATAAGTGATATCATCAAAAAAGTTAATTATTAAAATGAAAATAAAAAATTGATTGCAAATAACATTAGGCTAGATCGAGCTATGAAGACAATAGAAAGTTATTATAATTTGGAGCTTAAAAATGTATGAACGAGCAATAGTTCTTTTGCATTGACAACTACAAGAGATCATGAGACTAACTCATGCTCATACCTTTACCATCAACCAAAAAGTACCGTAAAAAATGCAGAATTCAATGGTCCCTATGCATAGAACGAAGAAACTGATTCAACCTCCTGAGAATCTTTCAATTTATTGCCTAGTCTCTGTTTTCTCTTGTGTTAGTTTTTCTTTTTTTTCCTTTTTCCTTTTCCCCCTTCTTTTCATGGTCTCACTTCCTAGGTGATTGATGCATATAAATCTATAAATCCAATTCTCTTGAGTTCTAGATCACAATATTCTACCTTCTCATCACACATTGATGAATATTTGGTTAATCAAAATTATAACTATTCTTAAATAAGTTTTTATGAAAAGTCAAGCTATTTATAAGTTTGGTAGGTTTTTATTGGACAAACATTATTTTTGTTAATTTTTATGGACATGAACCTAGTGTTTTTGCGCTGAGGCAAATATTTGTGATGAATGTCAATCCGGTTACTCAACAAGGTCATGTCTTTATTAGATAACTTAGTTGGAATGTCATTATAGCCTTTTGATGCAGAGACAAATATTTGTGATGAATGTCAATCCAGTTACTCAGCTACATCTCATTCTCAACTGTCTACTAGCTCTATTTTTAAACCGAAGGCTAACGAAATAGTTATTTAATTAAAATTTATACTTTTTTAAAAAACACATTTTTAACACATTACCTACCCTATTGTTTTTGCTAGTCATTCTCATGAAAATATACTAGCAATGCTACTTATTCGATTGTCCTAAAATTATCAATGAATATGACAAATTTCTAAGGTAATAAACTAACACCGTATCCTAATTAAACTGTATATTTAGCTAAAGTAACCTAGTCACTAATTTTGCAAGCTAATAAGTCTTCGCAACCTAAAAGGCTATGTTCAAAGCTAAATCTATCTCGTTAAGTTCTAGCCATTGACATATTTACACAATTCACATCATGTACCCTAAACAAACTATCAGACAATATGCAAAATTCACATTTAAAATAAAAACATACAAGCACACAACCCATTCACAGTTAACATAAAAATAACAATGCACACTCCTCCCCACACTTGAACAACACATTATCCTCAATGTCAGCATAATACGTAACAAAAGTCAACATGATAAGAAAAACATAAAAATAAAATAAAATAAGAACACAAGGGTTAGAGCATAAGAACTCGTCATGGTGATTGGGTGGTGATGATGTCAGTGTCTGAGACCAAAGGAGTTTGACGCCCGAGATTGTTGCCCTATCTTATAATTTCTTTAAAAAGAGTAAGAGAGTTAGCAATCCAAACTATTCCAAATCATTAAAAACTTATTTTTGGAATTAAAACAATTCTAACTACGCAACAATTTAAATCTAACTACTAAACGTGATAATTTAGGGTCATTAGCTTGAACTTGCATCCTTAGAAGCTTAGCCTGGATCAATTATGAGTAGCTTGCTTTCACCTTTCTTATTTAACATCAAATTTGTAGCCTGTGAGTAAGCTATAAATTGCAAGATAATGAAAAGGACATGATATATCAAATTAAGGAAACATAATAAGCTTAGTAATGTCCTTTTCGGCGACAAATTGTCAACAAAATAGGGAATAACGAAACTCCCTGGATCTTCCATTGAATCCAGTAGTTTGTCTTATAAGAGGGTGAGTTGTTCGTATCCTTCCTCAGTCACCCCTTTCTCCTCTTCTTCTTGCACCACATGAATAAGGATTTTCGTGTCTTCTTTAACCTCTATGTCATGTATCTTCTATTCTTCTATGTCTGATTCTTTTAAAGATCCGAACACATCAATTTTCACTAATGGTATGCTCAATGGGTAAGGTGGGGGAGGAGCATAGGGAGGGTCATCATTCTTTTCTTCATCCTTGTTATGCTTCACTTGGTCTTCTATAGAGTGGATTTCAACTGGTCTATCTGTTGGTTCTCCTAACTCTTTCCCACTCCTAAATATGTTAGTCTTACATTGCTCTTTTGAAATTACTTTCATGTTGCGTAGACAGTTTCCATACTTTGTTTACAAAATTTATTAGAAAGCTAGCCCATTCAACTTCTAGGATGTGAATAAAAGAGGCATGATCTTTTGTTACTTGCTTAAACTTCTCTTTTAGTCTCTTCTGGGCCTCTTCCATGTTTATGAGCTTATCTATAATCTTGTCCCATTTAGAATCCCATGAATTGGGCTCATCCGGATGAAATCCTAATAGGTCTTGATGTCCCAAGTGAGTCCTTACATTGTTAGACCAACATAAATATGGGTGATTTTGCCACCCCAGATTGTATATGTTCCAATAAGAATGAAGAATTCCCTAACCAAATTGTGGTTCATTGAAGTCCACATGGGCCTTTTCTCCCTAAAATATATATCCTCCATTATCGTTCTTTTTTTTTCTTCTTGGCACCTAGCTTTTCAAATGTCTCATTCTTACTTTGCGACATCTTGATGTGTCTCTCCTTTAAGCCCAAAACTTCCTTCTCTTCACTTTTTTTTTATATATATTTCTTATGATTGGAAACCAAAATGACAAGAAAGGGTAATAACTCCTTAGACTAAAAGAATTAAACTAATCCTATAACTCCCCGATAACAACGCCAAAAACTTGTTGAAGCAAGTTTTAATGTATTTAAAACCCTCAAAATACCGTAAGCGCACGAGTCGGGAGTGTAGTATAAGAGGTGCCGATCCCTCATGGAGTTGGTTAACTAATCGAATTCTAAGTTGTCTAAGGCCTAAAGGATAATTAAAATGAAAAGAAAAACTATAATTAAAATGAAAAGAAAAACTAAACAAAAAAGTAAACACGAGAATATGGAATGATAGAATCAAGAATTCTATATTAAGCAAGGAAATTAAATTGAGCACCACTAATTTGACAATTGAAAATCAACCAAGAAGAATTGACCGATTGTGAAGGAGGGAGATTTATCCTATCATCAATGTTAATCTAGTCACTTATGTGTTTATATGGTGTCAGTTCAAGACTATCGAGGGGTGGATTACTCTCTCTCGAGTTATAATCACTAAGCCCTAATTGATAATCCCTAATTAAGTCGAGTAACTAAAAATGTAATCTCCCAATTAACGATCAACCCACAACCTAATTAGTTCTTAACTGTTCTAATGAACAACCAGGTCCTCACACGGGATCTCTCTACGTACAAATTATCGATTTGATTAATTGCATGGTCTATTGAGTTGCTTAATTCTCATTAATCGAACCTAATCATTTTTATTTGGTTCAACCTCTCAGTTTATTACCGAAGTATGCAAACACTGTAATTAATCACAACACCAATCAATCAACACAAAAGATAACTAGATTAACATTGAATCAATTCAAAATCCCTAAAGAGTTTAGAACATCATCCAATACAAACCCATCATCATCATCACATTCATCGTATACATTCAAAGAAAAGAATAACAAGATGAAATGGAAATGTCACATGGAAAGGATCGGGATGGCTCGAGAATGTAGCAGCTATAGCATACCACTCCTCTCTCGCATTTTCTTCCTCATCTCTCTTCTTTCTTGAAGGTTTTTCAAATGTAGCAAAATGGAGGCTCTACTTAGGGATTCATCATAATGCCTTTTATAGGCTTTTCTAATTTGGGCAACCTTAGGGATCTTTTGGGGTATGAAAGTTCCGAAACTCCCTCGAAAACTCAAGTCGGGAAGTTTGTGCTCGTGTTCTATCACGCAGGCCACGATCGTGGCCCCCTTGTTTGGCTCTCTGTCACAATTGTGGCCCCTTACATCTAGTTCTGTCAGGATCGTGGCTTATTGGCCATGATTGTGGCCTTGGTTCCAGGTCCGGCCATTCTCCGAATCTTCTCCATTCTTCAATACTTGCCCTAAAACACTAGCAAACTTATCAAGGCACCTCTGCAATTGAAACTCAAAAGCATACTCTAACCTAAAAAATACTTAAAATACAAATATCTACTAACTAACACAATTCTAACCTAAACACACACTAAACAATCAAATTAACAACTAAACTACCCGTAAAAACATGATGCAATCTACAACTATCAAAATACATAGGGATCCCTATTATAACTAAGTGACTCTCATAAAAGTATTTTCAACCTCTCTTAAACCAAAAAAGAATAAGCAACTTCCTTATGATGGAATGCTACAACTTATTTTCCTAATTCTCAATAACTTCTATGTTTATTGGTTCTTGCATTTAACATTTTAATGAATCTAACTAAAGCAATCGATAAAACACTTAAGAAATGTGGATGGTTAACGTTAGCATCCAATACTTCTAAAGCTAATGTTAAATAAATAGAAATTTACACCCCAAAAGAGGAAGGAGGCCTTGGTATCACTCCTATCAAGGTAGAGGACCTAAAGACTTTTTAATGACAAGCAAACACATCAAGTCTAATGGATGCATAGACATTTTTTAAGAGAAAAAACATTCTAAAAAATTAAACCTAGCCATTCTAATTCTTAGACCCTGAACCAAATTTTAGGTTTGAGAAAAAAAGAATATGTAAATGAAAATCATTATGGGAAATACGCTTCACACCTAGTTTTGCTGTGACAACTAGAGCTCACTAAGGCCTCTTCATTTGGTGACAGACATGCAAAGATCAAAACATCCTATACCAAGCTAAGGGGAAGTCAATGAAATCATTTGGGGAATTAATTGCATGACAACATAAGAGGCTTCACTTCTTTGATAGCTAACCCTTGTCCCCAATAATCCCAACAAATTTTGATGACACCTTTATCTGGTTAAAGCATAATTCTAGCAAATTTACCAATAAATCATAACTTCAAATATTCAAAGAACATTCTTTATTACTTAGTAAACATTGTTTTAGTTCAAATATATTATGCCTAAAGCCTCTTTCATTTTTTGGATAAATATCAAAAATAGGCTAAGAACAATGGATGGGATCAATACTCAAATAAGCAAACTCAACTGCAAGTTATGCAATCATGACATGATCAACTAATCACTTATTATTCAAATGCACCATTTTCTTAACTATTTGGTTAAGAATATTAACTGGTCGAGTAAGTTTCAGTTCCGCAATAAAAAGATCTTTTTGTATAATATTTCTCTAAGATGTTGTGTTTATTCAATATGGAAAAAAATGTCGCAAGGATTTGCAAAATCAAACACAAGGGGGACCTATGCGGACTTACAACACATTAAATCTCATAAGGAATTTTTTTACAACTAAGGGCATTAGCATAACTAGCCTATGTTGACCTTCCTTTTATAAAGCTTATATTGCCAACTTAAATCAAGACTAAATAATATGGCACTCAAGAGGGCAAAGGTAGCTAGGATTCAAATACAGTCAATTCATTATCTCTTGCTCATAACTAATGCTTAGACATTTAATAAGGGTAGGAGAAGTTTGGTACAAGCTACTTGTCAATTCTTACCAAGGCATGGTCTAATGTGAAGACCCTTTTCAACCAAATCTAATTAAGAACCTACCACCACTACTTAAGATCCATGATTTTAGTGCTTTAATGGTAATCAGAATCCCATAATTTTACTCAAGTAAACTTTGGGCTTTAAGATTATTTACTTTTGCTTTCCCTAATTGATATACAACAACTACATTATTAGTTATAATTTGGTTATTAATGTAATATTTCTAATATCTTTACATTGTTTTGCCTTACGAGCTATTTACTAATAAATTTTAAATTTAAAAGAAAACTTAACCTAATATTAATATAACATCAATAATAGCCAAGTCAATAAATATTAGGACAATTAATCAAAAGAGAATGTAATCAAATAACTATATCTAGATGAGTACTTCCCCTAATAATACTTGTGACTTCATCACTTGGTTAACCTAGAATGTTCTTTAGACTAACAAAATTTCATAGATATTGAAATTGTGCTCTCTTGAGTTACAACCATTTACTCTTTAGTTGGTTAACTTGTATCTCTATTTATGCTAATACTGCTTTACATGCATGACCATCTATGAAATCCCATAAAAGGCTTCACCCTAACACTAAGAAGATCACGTAGGTCTTCCTCGATCTCCCTGTTCAACTTTCTCCATCTAAGCCACAGTTTACTCACAAGTAGGCTCTCTCGAGTTATCCATAGGTGAATTAAAATTAGCTTTAGATTGTTACTTAAATAAAACAACATTAAGAACAATAAAGATAGCTTATAAAAATACAAACCATTTCATAATTTAAATTAAATCAATCTATACAAAAGTAACTAATAGGATTTTTCCTATCTAAATATAAAAAAGTATTTAGCCATAAAACATATTCAATAAATCTAAATCAGCTCCCTAGATTCGTTGACAGTTTGATCTATTGAATTGATGTTCAGATCTTGATTCTTTAATAACAAACAACTTGAAATTAATCGCCCAAGGGTTGTAAAAGTCTTCTAATAGCTAACCCTAGCTTTTAGAGAAAATTCTTAGTCTCTAAAGGATGGCTAAAATCCCATAAATTTAAAATTTTCACCCTTGATTATGTTTTACTTATGGTCATGGCTCAAATAGTAGGTCTTAGTGATTCCTCTAAGTAATAAACACAACCTCTAACACATCTATATCTTTAGGCTATAGATCTTGCTATTTCTTTGAAGATAAATACAAGACATATAACGTGATCATGTCCCTCAATCTTAAATCTCAATATTCCCTTAGGGGATGTTTGTTTTCGTTTTTTTTTGTTTTTTCATAAAATAGAAAATGACCACTATAATCATGTTTGGTTAAACTTGTTTGTATATTTTTTTTTAAAAAAAACAGCAACTCATGTTTTCGTGAATTTTGAAAACATGTTTCGTCTATTTTTGAAACATTTTTTTAAAAAAATCATATTGGTTTCTGTCCCTCTGCGCCGACTTCATCTTCTGCATCTTCACCGGTGTTGTAATTTCTCCAGGTTTGTTTTCATATTTGTTGGTTGCTGCGATTTCTGCAAGTTTGTTCTATATGTTGCTTGTGTGTGTTTTGTATTTGTTGGTTGACTTGTTATTACTGTTACTTGCGTTCATCAACTTCTCTTGTTTCTCTTGTACATAACAACAGAGCCATCACACTTCTTGAGACCATCGATTGTGTTACTTAATTTAGCTCCATTCTGCAAGTTTCTTATGAATACTTGAGAATGCCTTTGCTGTCAACATTTTCCTAACTTCAACGATGGCTAAATCTCTCTTTGAGCTGAATATATTGTTGATCAGTAGTAAGGTCAGTCACGTTAGTTTGGTAGTAAAAAACAAAATAGAGAAACTAGGCATGATGGGTGCCAATTTGATTTGCATTTTGATGAACAACAATATGACTAGTTTCAGTTTTAAGAAAGTTGAGACCTGAAAAGGAAGAGAGATATGAAGAAAATAACAGTAATATATATGTAGCCATACTTAGTAAAATGTATTTGACAAAAAGTTGGAAAATTGAGTAATTACAAAAATTGGTAGACCATGTGTGGAATTACGTCAAATGTTGGAAGAGAGCAAGGTCATCTGCTTTAAGCATAAGCTTCTGCATTTTTTGTGATGATAAAGAAGATGATGCACTCTCGTTCTGTGTTCTTCCTCTGAACAACAATTTTTCTGACTAGAATGA
The DNA here is from genome assembly GCA_027568955.1 of Erythroxylum tenue. Classification (NCBI taxonomy): domain Eukaryota; kingdom Viridiplantae; phylum Streptophyta; class Magnoliopsida; order Malpighiales; family Erythroxylaceae; genus Erythroxylum; species Erythroxylum tenue. Next base: position 10,093,892 of record JAOSBM010000001.1, read on the forward strand.
GTTGTCTAATGATTATCAAAGCTCTTCGTTTAATCATGATGTGTTTTAGTTCTTCAGCTGAAGTCTCAACTCCTCTGCTAAACCTACCGATAACTTCATCTTTTGTGGCAAGCTGATACTTTATAAAGAAGCAACATAGAACCATGAATAAGAAGTGGAAACAATAGCTGGAATAATGTTATTAAAACTGAAATTTGACATTTATAAAAGATTAGAAATGTTTATGGCCACAAATGTAGGGACGTTTTCTTTTTGGTCCTTTCCCTACGTCATTTTAAAGTGGAGACAGCTAATGGTATTTTCTTCTTGTTCCTCACGTCATTTAATGTGGTGAAAGCTAATGGGTCATAGAGTAGAGCTTACTTCACTAAGTTGCAGTCAATTTATATCCCATGTTGGTTTAATAAATGAACTGAAATATTAAATGCATATGTACACCTAAGTTGAATTGTATCTAACAATTGAGCATTAAATAAATTAGAATCCAAGTTGAATATTGTAGGAAAATCCCGGTGCGTGTAACACTTACACGCGGTGCGGAAAAATAAAAATTTTTGTTCCGGGACATTCCCGAAGCCAGGATCCATGTGTCTATACAAAGATCAAACCATAACGACCAACGT
>JAOSBM010000001.1:10094614-10107242 GCA_027568955.1 Erythroxylum tenue
ACTTGTTGGGCTTCAATGGGATTAGGGTTTCTCTATAAATAGAGAAGCTTAGGTCTCATTAAGTTAAGAAGACACAAAAGGTTACACGAAACCCTAGCCACCATCTGAGAGAAAAATCGTGCGGCATTCGGAAAGAGTTTCAGGACGTGCTAGCACACCACAGCCGCAGTCCGGATCGTGCATACTCGTGTGGATACTGGTAGAGGGCATTCGCGTTTGCAATGTCTTGGAATCCGAAAAAGAAGCAACCTATCCACGGAAATAAGGTATTTTCGTACATCCTTGGTATTTTCGATTATACCTCATGCTGTTGTATGGTCTTTTCCGTAGTGTATTGTGAATACTCGGACCGTACGCGATCCAACAGTATTGACCGATGAAAAATACCATACAGGGGAAAAAGAATTAATCCAACCCAAAATATTATGTGATGTTGCTCATTTGACATATGTTTTACATATGTAATGGCTAGATGGGAAGGTACTGCAAATGACTCTTGAGTTTTTTTGGAAACAGTGACAAATCCAGCAAATCAATTTCCTATGCCTCCACAAAGTATTATATTATTTTAAATAAACATAGTAATTATGATTCATTTTTAATATCTTATTGTTAATATTATGTTCTTTCTATGTTAGGTAAGTACTATTTAGTTGACGCGAGCGACACTAATATGTCTGGATTTCTTTCACCATATTGAGGTAAAAAAATATAAAATTTGAGATTATAGAGGCAGAGGAAGACCTTAAGGTCCACATGAATTGTTTAACTACAGGCATTCTTCATTAAGAAATGTTATTGAAAGATGTTTTGGCGTTCTAAAAGCAAGATTCCCTATACTTAAAAGCATGCCGAGTTATAAGATGAAGAAACAAAAATACATCGTTATTGCTTGTTGTGTTATACATAATTATATTAGAATGTATGGATAAAGTGATGAGTTATTTGATAGTTGTGCCCAAAATGAAGAACAAATTAGGTAAAGTGAAAATGAAGACGAAAGTTCTCAAGTACAGTATAATATCACTCCAGTATAACTTCGATGTATGTCTTAGAAGCGAGATGAAATTGCTAAACAAATGTGAAGTGATTATATTATTTCTAATTGATTTATGTTTCTTTTTGTAAATGATAGTATTATTATACTTTCAAGAATTATAATATGATGGACTTCTTTTTATTGATTAGAACGACATAATATAATTTCCAATTTATAGAATTTTATTATATACAATAAATGTGTAATTTTTAATTACATTTAATTGACATATATTTTAATTTTAACTGTAATGATAATTAATTAATTAAAAAAATAATGTATTATATAAATTTATTAATATAAGAGTATAATTACAAAAATAGAAACAGGATGATAAACTAAACATTTTTTGTTTTTGTTTTTTTATTATTATTAATATCAACCAAACATATTTTTATTTTAAATTTTTATATTACAAATCTCAACTAAACAAGTTTATATATTTTTTAAAATATAAATAAAAAATAAGAAGCAAAAATTAAAAATCACAACATAAAAGCGAAATCAAACGGCCTCTTAATGACTTGCACGCATTCTCTTACACGACCATGACTTAGGTTCTATACACGAGTGTAGACCAAATGGTGTTCATAAAAAATGATAAATTCCTTCATATTTTTACGTGGGATTGCATTCAATTCTCGAATAATATTATCTCATGTCCCCCTTTTATGACATGCATAACTCAAAAGCCTCTCGTTCTAATAAGAGTTTTGGATACTGTTCCGTACCGGTTGTTATGTACCGTACTGAACCAAAATTGGTAAGAAACGAGCGGTCAATTGTATCGAGATTAAATACTGGTTGATACTAGCCCGTTTCGAACAGTACCGGCTGGTATTCACAGAAAATTTTAAAAAAATAGAGGAACTTTTTTGTAAAATTTTCAAAAATTTTTAAACTCTTTCTTGCTCTCTCCTGCCTCTTCTTCCCACCTCTTTTTTAATTTTTGTTTTTAAAATAAAAATAAAAATTTTATTTCCAATAATTATTATAAATTAAATAAAACTTAAAAATAAATTATTTTTATTTAAATTTATTTTAATATTTTATATAATAGTTATTAATAATGTATTAATAAAATATTTTATTTTTAAAATAAATAATTTAAAATTATTATTTATAAACTAATATTTATTATATATATTTTAAATTATTAAATCAAAATTTATTTGAAATTTATTTATTTAAAATTTTTTAAAATTAATTATATTAATTAATAATTATTAAATTAATTTATAAATTAAATTCAAATTGTGATTATTATTTATTATTATGGTTTTTGAAGACATTGTTAAAAATATACAGTATAATTGTACAATATAACAATGATCTATTTTGTAATTTTTTTAAAAATTTAGAGACTATTTTATAAATTTAAAAGATTACCCGAAACGGTATTCTGTATTAACTGGTACTGATACAGTACCGTACTAGAACTCAATTCAGTACCAAATTCGGCACAGTATTCATAACATTGGGTCCAATTGTCCCATTTTTTTATATTCATGTTTGGAGTTAATTCCTAATTTCTTTCCCATTATTTTATATTATACATGTTTGGCGTTGAGTTCCTAATTTCTTTCTCATAATTATTTTTAACATGTTTATTTTATCACCTTTGAGGCCTTAACCCTTAAACGACCGGTATTGCTTCCGTTTCATTAATAAGATCCGGACTCGGATCCATACCCGGGCTTCCTTTGAATAAAATCAGAAATTGGAATCCATGAGAGACCTCAGAGTTAGCATTTCCCTTTGTCCAAGAAACCAAAACAAGTCTAAAAGGCAGGCCTTTCACTCTCTGTCGATCTCCTGAGAACCCATTAATCATGCTTACAGGTAGTCACAACTCTTCTGATTAAATCTTTATCCGTTCTTCATTTTTCTAATCCTTTTCTTCTGTGGGGTTGGGAGGTGACGTTGGGTGGTTGTTGGTTAATGTGGGCGCTAAATTTTGGATTTTTAGCGCCTATGGTTGTGTTTCTCGGGCTGGGTCACCTGTGGTTCTTGGATTTGTCAGGTGGTTAGGAGTTTTCATGGTTGAAATAGCCTCCTTATGTCGTTCATTTGTGTTAGAAGTGTTTTTGATCCTTGGCACAGTGATATCAAGTTACTTCTTTCTCAACGTGTAATTTAAGTGCTCATGTTGTCCCTGATGAACCATGAACCATATATAAGTGTTCTCGTAGTTTTCAATTTATAGGTGTTTCATAAATCTGAGTATAATGATAAAAAGAGACTGGAAATGTTGCTTTTTTATTTGACGCTTAACATCAATCTTTATCTCTTTCTGTTCTGGCATCAATTCATTTACAGTGACTGAAAGCATGAGTAATGTGATAAGCATATATTTTAACTAGAAATTATTCGTATACCACCATGTGATAATGAAGGGGATTGGTGCAGTGAGTGTAAAATGGCAAAAAGAAGTTTTTCCTAATGTGGAAATCGACACAAGCCAGCCCCCTTACGTTTTCAAATCCCAGTTGTATGACTTGACTGGAGTACCGCCTGAGAGGCAGAAGATTATGGTCAAAGGTGGCCTATTAAAGGTGAAAAACTGATTTTTCTTTTGGTTTGTCAATGCAATGCTGAGTTATTAGCTGACTTTATTAAATTTGGTTTACGTTACCCCAATACTTTGTTTTTTAATCAAGAGTTTTATATGATTCATTTTTAACTCTCTTCTTGTGAAATGAAGGATGATGCTGATTGGTCGACAATAGGAGTGAAGCCGGTAAACATCTCTTATTGATGCATAATTATCTTGTTTTGTCTAACATTAGAAAATCTGTTATGGTCATTTTCATGAATGATCTTATAGGGTCAAAAATTGATGATGATGGGAACTGCGGATGAGATCGTGAAGGCCCCAGAGAAGGGTCCTGTTTTCATGGAGGATCTCCCTGAAGAAGAACAAGTAGCAGCTATAGTAAGGCTCTTCACCATTCTGAGTATCATCGTTTTCTTTTAAAATCAAATTGTGCAACTTTGCTGTCAACTCATTGATCACGAATAAGATTGACATTTCATGGTTTATGTAGTATTTCAGTCTTGGAAAAGGTGACTAGCAGATGTTTTATGTTAATCACACATTTTGTTTGTGATCTCTACCAACTAACTGCTATGATGTCTTTGCTTGCAGGGTCATAGTGCTGGGCTTTTTAATCTGGGTAACACCTGCTATATGAACTCTACGATACAATGCCTGCATTCTGTTCCAGAGTTGAAATCTGCTTTACTTAAGTGAGATCTCCTCTTTTTAAACATCCGTATAAGCCACCAAGAAATATGCTTATCTAATTGTGTTGCTTTAACTTTTTGCTCAATGCATTTTGTCTAGGTATCCGTCTAATAGAAGGAATGATTTGGATCAGACATCTCACATGTTGATAGCTGCAACTCGAGAACTATTTAATGAGCTTGACAAAAGTGTCAAGCCAGTGGCACCTATGCAGTTTTGGATGGTTTGTCATACTTTGTTTTGTTATTTCAAAAGGCTCTTAGGAATGTAACATGTAAATGGATTAAAGTTCTCTTAGAAACTGTTTACTGGCTCTTCTTTTTTACTTGTGCTGGACTATTAAGTAGATTATGCATCTGAAAAGCATGCCTTTCAGAAAAAAAAATGAAATGATCTGTTCAGTGTTTCCTTTATGATTGTGGATCAGCTATGCACACATTCATTTTACCATTCTATTTTAGAGTTCATGTGTAACAGTTTGCCTTATATATGAACTGTAGCAAAAGGTTTTTTTGCGATTTTGTGATGTAAGTTCTACAAATATTATTATCTTTGGGAAATCTCTGACCATGAAATAACATTAAAACTGACATATTCACATTTCAACCTGTATCAGTACAGCTCATGTTAAAAATAGCTTGCTAAGAAAATTTACTCATATTCTATGCACAGGTTTTGCGCAAAAAGTATCCACAATTTGGGCAGTTGCACAATGGTGTCTTCATGCAGCAGGTTCTTCAAGCAGAAACGAGTTTGTAACTTGATAGTTGTTTTTTCTTTTGACACACTGATATCTGTATATGTCAAAATGTTGAACAGGATGCAGAAGAATGCTGGACGCAACTTTTGTACACGCTTTCACAGTCTCTTACATCACCTAGCTCAAGGTAGTTTTGGTACTATTTGTGGAATAAATTAGACATATTTGTGGAATTCGGGCTCATGCAATGATACTTCACTAGATGCTCTATTATAAGCCACCTTGAACTTTATTTTCCTTTCTTCATTGATGACGTTTGGCTAAATTACATTGATAATAGTTTTCTAATATGCAAGAAGCATTATTAGAAAGAAAATATCCAAGAAGATCAGTTTGATGAGGAAGTAACTCAAGTGGTTATTTTATTTAGGCAGTAGTCATCTTATTTAGAAATTCCATTATTTTTCTAAGCCTGCTTTTAGTAGGAGAATAAGTTAGCGCCTATTTAAAAGGCATTACGATGAATAAGAAAGCAGTCAGAATTTTTTGTAAAAATAGTTGATAGGAAGCTTGTCAAGGACAAGTTTTCTAAATAGCAACCATAGAGCCTAAAAAGGGGAAGAACTCTAGCAACGAAAAAACAGGATTTGCCTATGAGTCATCATTTTGACTAGATCCTACATACTTGTTGGTTCTAGGGAGTCCACTTACATGGGAGATCTTCATTATGAGCCTAATGAGGAAACAGACTCATGGGCTTTGACACCACACTTCAACCAAAAACCTTAAGGTATTAAGTTTATGGTTCTTTTCTACTTATATGTCCCTCATTAATTCCATATCTTATAATGTGAGATTCCCACTCACACCTGAAATCTCAACAATCTCCCCCTTAAGTGTGAACTTCCACATTAGGCTTGGGCTCCCCCTTGAGTGAAAGCCTTTTTTTGTCTTTTTCTTAAATGCTCGAATATATGGCGTCACTAAGAGCTCTTTTACTCCACTGGTTTGGGCCCACTAGGAGTCTCCTTGTTCTTCCACGTGGAGAGGCAACCATAGGATCTGACTGCCGTCTCCATATTCATCCCTTGCCGAGGCATCGACTCTGATACCACTTGTTGATTCTAGAGAGTCCGCTTATATGAGAGATCTTCATCATTGGCCTAGTGAGGGAACATACTCATAGGCTTTGACACCACACTTCAACCTAAAACCTTAAGGCATTAGGTTTATGAGTCCTTTTTATTTATATGTCCCTCACTAATTCCATCTTTTTTCAATGTGGGATTCCCACTCACACTTGAAATCTCAACAAAAACAAATATCATTTTCTTGTTGAATGATTTCTGATGTAGCTGGTCTTGATCTTGCTTATCCATCTACAGTTAACTCCATCACTTCATAATTTAAACTTGTAGCGAAAATCCAGATGCAGTCAAGGCACTTTTTGGCATTGAGCTTGTGAGTAGGTATGTACACAACTGTAAAACTTACTTCCGGTTTTACCAGGTTAGCATTTTGTACATCTTTGTTACCTTGATTATTTTAAGAGAAAGCATCTACTCTTCAGCTTAGAAAGGCTAACAAATTTGACTAAATTATATGTTTATGACGCTTGCTTTCAGGGTACACTGTCAAGAAAGTGGTGACGAAAGTTCAGAGACAGAATCAATTTACTCACTTAAATGTCATATTTCACAAGAGGTGAACCATTTGCATGAAGGACTGAAACATGTTAGTCTTTTCCAGCTAGTTAGTTGCTTGAATCTAATGCTTCTCCATCTTTAAGACTTGTTGAATGCCTTTTATTTTCCATCTTCTATAATTTTATCCTTGTCCTCGTTCACATGGTGCCTTATTTTAGTTATGATAAATATTTTAAAGTCTTTGAGCTTGTGATCCTGGACCCACTTGTTTTCTCTTTTTTGCATCTATATTACTCTTATTTGCTGATTCTTTCCTTTGAGGTTTTTCCCCCCTTATCTGTTACAGTTTGTACTAGAATGAAGCAGAAAATTGGTTCGTAGAGATTTTCAGCTGTATTGCCATCTTCTTTTCTTAGTGTTTTATTCTTGTATGATTTGCTGTTGTGTCTGAAAGATGAAATAATTATATTTTTAGAGCTATATTTACAACACCTTAATTATTGTTGGGTGCTTGGTTATCAATGTGACTATAACTGTCAAGTGAATCTGGCCACTTACTGCCATTCAGAAGTGAATGGTCATGAAGTTAATGGAGGTTTTTCTCTAGGACTGCTGACTTCATTGGCAATCTGATCATCCTGATTTCGTTCTCAAAAGGAGTTTACCACTCAATTCTATATTGCCATGTTAAAAAAAAAAAAAACTATGTAGGGATTGCCATGTTAGTTACTATGTAGGTATTGCCATGTTACTTGCTATATAACTATGTAGGTATTGCCATGTTACTTGCTATATAACTATGTAGGATGTTTATCAGTTGAATCAGTTTTGTGCTACTACTTATTCCTTAATATCTCTGATTAAAGTGATAGCACTCTGATATAACTCGGATTTTACTGGTTTATACATCACAGGGTCTTAAATCTGAATTGGAGAAAGTTTCTCCTTCCTTGGGACGCAGTGCTATTTATTTGAAAGAGTCTCTTATCAATGCTTTGCCGAGGTAACAGAAATGCCTTTTCTTCTGATACTTCGTCTTCACTAGCTCCTAATGCTTCACAGGAGAAGATATATCAACCTTCCCTTGCATTTCTTATTCATGATGAAACGATCAACATGTTATAATCTGCTATCTCTAATCATCCTTCTCTCTATCTCAAGTTTTCCTCTCTCTCTCTCCACATTCCCAGCCACAAGTTAAATGTAAACTTGGATGATGAAAGATGAGGACTTATTACTCTCTATTTCATATACTAGGTACATGACAATTCAGTTTGTTCGCTTTTTCTGGAAAAGGGAGACAAATCAAAAGGCTAAGATTTTGCGGGTAATTGTGGATCTCTCTATTTTCCAGCTCGTTACTTATTGCTTGAGTGAGTATGGTTTAGTCTACATGGCTCTGCGTCAAACATATTGTTCCATAAGAGTCCTTTATGTTATGTAAGTCATAGGTTTTAAGGTTTTATTGCAGACTTTGCTAAGAGATCAATTAATTCTTACACATATAATTTCAAAAAAAAAAAAAAAATTCTTACACATATGATAAGATGAGTATCAAACATTCTTGTTTCTTTCAGAAAGTGGATTACCCTTTGGAACTGGATGTCTATGATTTTTGTTCTGATGATCTTCGGAAAAAATTGGATGCTCCTCGTCAGGTATATGAAAACCCAGTGGTTGGGTGGTTTTGCATTTTATTATGCATTTGTATGCTCTTATTTGGGGTCTTCTTTGTTTCTTGATGTGAACTCAACTATCAGATGCTAAGAGATGAGGATGGTGAAAAGCTTGGGTTGAAAGCCAATGAGAAGAGTTCTGGTTTCAAAGTTGATGATGTCAAGATGACAGATGCAGAGGTGGGCCTATGGTTAGCCTTTTCCGTCTATACATTGATATGGGGATTCAAGGTCTATGTGAATTTTTCTGGTAAGTCTTGCTTCTATTTACTGTTGACAGGGATCATGTAGCAGCAGAAGTGGGGAATCAAAGGCTACCTCAGAGGAAGGTAAATGCCTTAAAAACTTCCCGGGGTTTGGTTCAGGGTTGATCATCAATCTGGTGTATGTGTTCCGTGTTTGGCATCTTGTCTTGCAATTTTATAGTGATGAGGCATGTTATAATAACTTTTGACGCTAGAGTGCTTTATGATCGATACATGGAGTGAATAGCTATCTGAAATAAAGTTCATCAGCATCATTTCTCTTACCTAGTTAACAACTATGTCTAGGTCGTCCATTAGATAAAGAATCACATTTAACTGGAGTATACGAACTGGTTGCTGTACTGACACATAAGGGGAGGAGTGCCGATTCAGGGCATTATGTTGCTTGGGTGAAACAAGAAAATGGTCAGGTTCCTGAGCCAGCTCTTCTGTAATTTACTGTCATGATATCCAGCATTGATCTGTCAGTTCGTTTCATTATCCTTGCAGGGAAATGGATTGAGTATGATGATGATAACCCTATGCCACAACGGGAGGAAGATATTACTAAATTATCTGGAGGAGGTAATAGCTCACCTTAGTTAAATAAAGTTATAGTTCGCCTTTTCTTTCCGTTGTCCTGGTCTTAACGAATATGTTTTCATTTTTCTTCCTTGATGGATGGTAATGTGTTCGTCAAGGTGATTGGCATATGGCATATATTTGCATGTACAAGGCCCGTGTTGTGATCATGTAAGTGCGTTGGTTTTCCATAGACTTGTCAATTGATCCAGATTGTGAAATGGGCATCAGATTCTAAAGATTCACATTTGTTGTAATTTAAGAACTGTATGCATGCTTCATCAGCTCTGAACCTACGATTTCCACTTCCACTCATTAAATGATACAAACTAAGTTAAGCCTTGTTCTTAGCCTGAGAAGTTGTACTAGAAAGATGATACATGCGGCTACCTATTTCAAACCATTTTTCAATGGCTTCACATTTAAGCACTGGAGGCCACAAACCCAAGTGCCCTGTTGAAGAACCATGTTATACTCTCTTGTTTTGCAAATAAAAAATGATAAACTCTGCTAGATAAGGATATGACTAGCTTCTAAATGAAACTGTGATGTTTAGTATTCGACGTGTTTAAAATTGGTTGGAGAATATAAATTCTAGTTGATGGACAACTTAAATGTTGACTCATAAGTTTCAATACAATTATTATGAAGCCAATTGTAAATTTGATATATGTAAGAATTAAGAAAAGGGAAAGAAGAAAGGGAAGACAGTATCGTCCATTGACCATTAGTTGCTGCGTTTTTTTTCTTTGAAAAAGGAAAGCAATGAATTAATAGGAATAAGGTACAACTATAATGTTACAAGGCAGAACAAAGAGTCAATCTCAATCGACTTGTAGACAAGGTATGAGTTGAAAGCAATGTTTTATTAGTAACAATAAACTAAATAATATACATCCAAGTTGAACAAACATTAAGGATGAGTATAAATTATTAAGGCTTGCTCAGTAATATAACTCCTCATCTCATGTATTGGTTAGTATTTCTATTTATGCTTGTACTGAAAATGTCTCAAATTCCTCTATTTCTGAATGAAATAAATGACAATACCAAGAAATTAACGAAATCATTCCTGTTTCTCCATGTTAATCCAACAATCGGCCTAATAAATATCAAACCAAGAGTTCCCTGAACAAGAAAAATTGGCTAAACTTAGTAACATTTGCCAAATTGATCTGGTGAAGTCACATAGAAAGACGAAATGGTGATATTTCTGACAACGAGAACAAGTAGTGAGAGCTGATCCATAGAACCTGTCTTTGGTAGAGAACTTCCACTAATTGCTTACCTCAAGATTGAAAAAGATCTTTGGAGAAGCTTGTTTATTCAAACAAGATTATATCAAGATACTTTTGAGAGTCTTAATCCTCAAACTAATCTCTGTAAGACTTGTCAGTGGAAGCCCTTGAAGAATGTCTTATCCTAAGAGATTTATCAGCAACGGTTGAATAGGTGGAACAATCCTGGACAGATCACCCTTATAAGCTATTATGAGATTGCGAATATTATCATGCAATAACTCTATAACAGTTGACTGCATTAAGATTATGCTTATCGAAGTTGAAACTTATGCATTATTTACTCGAAACTTCAATCATCTTGTCAGAAATTAAGAGTTACCATTACCCAAAGTTCCTTTTTAAGTAGTTGCTACTATATACAAGAAAAGAAACATTGTTAAAAACTTATCAACATCCCAAGATGATATATCTCTTCATCAGTTTTACTTAATTTTAGAAAATTTACGCAGTAACTGCATAACATTCTAATAGTAGTAACCCTTTTCTGATATTTCTCTTCATTAGTTTTACTTAATTTTAGAAAATTTACGTAGTAACTGCATAACATTCTAATAATAGTAACCCTTTTCTGACAACCATTACATTCGTTATTAGTTGTAACACATTATTGAGGACTTGACATCTACGTGTTTAAGAAATAGAAATGTAAGATGTATCACAACAACATGATGAATGCATTTGCTGAGTCACAATGACACATTTAAGTCTTCTTTAGTAAGAAACATTAATTGTAAGCAGATAGGAAGCAAAGTCACAGCTGCCAATATATTCACATCCCATTTCAGATTTGAGAAGAATTTCCCCAATTTGCTTGTCGCTACTCTCTTGGCATGAAAATAGTAGGCTCTCTACTATTCAGTCTTTTCAAACACAAGTGATCAAAAAAGTTTCTCAGATTTGCCTTAAATTCATACCGGGATTAGAATCATTAGTTTTCATTTATAAGTACTATAATTTTTTATATAAGCTAGGCTAGGCTTGTTGTAAACAATTAAATTTACAATTCCTATTCAAAAATTGATAATCCATACTCACAAAACTTTTTAGTAGGTGGATGACAACATTTATGTCCTTTTTTAGCAGGAGAATATCTAACAAAACCACATCTCAAGGCTCCAAGATTAAGTTTTCTCCTAGCATTTTCAAGCACAAAACAAACACACTCAAAGGTTTTTAGAGGAATATATAATTTCAAAGTTACTACCTTGAATAATTTCTACCAAACATCTAAATTCACAACCCTTAAAAGCGTATGATTAATAAGATAGGCAGCGATCATAAGGAATAACTCACCCTAATAAGCCTTAATAATATTCATAATGAACATTAGAGTCCTAGTAACTTTTTTAAAAATGTCTATTTTCTTATTCAAATACACCATTCCCGACAATAATAACCTTTGCAATATAAAAATAAATACTCATCAGCTATAAAAAGTGAAGGGTTTTTTTTGGAGAACTAGTCAAATGATATTATGTTCTATAACCTAAAATATATGATTCATTAGGAATAATGTGGATTTCTTGAACTAGTATAAACATTATTAAGTATATATACTAAGGACAAGTTCGGAGGACGACCGCGCAATTCATCCCAACCGTCCATTTAATCCAACCGTTACATTTCCCCCCCTCCCCCTCTCAAAGTTCTAGAGATATCCCAACTGTCCATTTAATCCAAAGGTTTCCTTTATTGTTTCTCCCCCATTCATTGGATGTTGTGCCTCCGTTTAATCCGACGCCTTATATGTGTTGGTTCTCCGTCTTCCATTCATTCATTCGCTTATTTCTCTCTCTTCGTTTACCTCTCCGTCGTTTCCTTCCTGTGCAGCTCTTCGCTGTCGATGTCTTCTGTCTCTGCTGAGTTCCTCCTTTCTGTCCAGGTGTTGTAATTTCTCTCTGACAGGTGTTTTTCTTCCGACTTTGGTAAGAATATTAATACCTATCGCTTTTTCCTTTTCTTTTTTTGGTTATTTTTCCCGTTTTCGTCTTTGTGTTGTTACTTTTTCCTTAAGTTTTTTCCCTGTTGCTTTTGTTTCTCTGCAGGTGTTGTAGTTTCTCTCTGGCAAGTGTGGTCTCGAGTTCCCCTTTCGAGTTTGGTGAGCTTTCCTTTTTCTTTTCCCGTTTTCGTCTTTGTGTTGTTACTTTTTCCTTAATTTTTTTCCTGTTTCTTTTGTTTCTCTGCAGGTGTTG
>JAOSBM010000001.1:10140256-10151560 GCA_027568955.1 Erythroxylum tenue
ATCCTTGCAAGGCAATTGGATAACTCCGAGATAGTTAGCTTTTGTACTAAGCTAGTTTGAACACTTTTGTATAGCTTATTAAGCATGCCAAACGTTGAGCATCCATTTGTATTTGTTTTAAGTTTGTGATGTGTATATTGATATGTAAATAATGTTTGTTCCAATATTTACTTTTCTTAGTAATGAGAATGTGAAATTGAGGATTTCCTTTTGTATATGAATATGTGTTTTTAAGGTTGAGTATGATGATTGTGGAAGTGGATTTTGTGTATGCATATGCTTCTTCGTTGAGATTGTGAATTGTTGTTAGTTTTAGAATAGGATGTTAGAGATTGGAAAGTTTTTATGGGATGAATCAATTGAGGTGGGATTCAAGAGTTTAACGAAAGGTATTTAGTTGTTGAATTGATATGAACAGATATTGCATTTTGCAAGTTCGTAGGAGGGGAAATTGTGTTCTGAACTCAAGGGAAAAACTGCATTGATCTGGTCAGAATTAGCCAAAGTTGTCTTCATGAAAGTTGTAGTTTATCCTCTTATCTTTCCAACGCTATAAAGTATGTAAATTTCAGGTATCGGAATTGAGAAATATGAGCATTATAAGTGATGATGCTGCATAGGAGGTATGAACATGACAGCTATGAGAATGAGAATTGAGAAGTTATTTTTGTATGATTATGTTTCTTTAAAGTTTGAGAATGATGGATATGTTTGTCCTTGGTTGAGATTGCCAATTGTTGCTAGTGTTAGAATAACATGTTGAAATTGGAAAGATTGTGGGCGATGAATCCTTTTGGAGTTGAGATTTAAGTGTTAATGAGATGTTTTTAGTAGTTAAATGGATTTGAAGTGGTTTTTGGCATTAGAAAGGTGGTATTGGAGAAGAGTATGTGGAAAGGGGATGTTAGGATGGGTTTAGGATCCTTTGGAGTGGTTTTGGAGGGTGAAAAATTCGTTTCACCCGAAGGTTACATGGCCTGCCCGTGTAAAATCACACAGGTCGTGTGTTTCCAGCGCAGGAGCACTATTACACCCAAAGGTTACACGGCCTGCCCGTGTTGGGTCACACGGTCTGTGGTTTTAGACCCTCCAAATGGCAGAAGTTCATTTTGACGTCTTCATAAAAGTTGTAGATTTAGAAGTCTTCTTTTAAACTGTCTAAAAATGAAGTTAATCCAACATTTTTAGTGAGAGTTATGGCAATTGCGCCACGAAATGTACAATATGAGTAAGGACATGAACATGTAGGATTCGTTTGGACATAACTTCTTCGTTCGACCTCCGAATTAGGTGATTCTTCAAGCATTAGATTCCTAGCACGTTTTTCTAAATTTAAAACAAAAAATTGATAGCCTTTGGTGATGAATTGAACAATATTGATGGAAAGAAAATAAGGGATCGGTTGGAAGAGCACAACTAGGTTACGAATATACTTTGGCTTTTTAAGCATATATTGAGCTATAGAGCTTCGAATGAGGTGATTCTCATTTCAAAATAAACTAGATATATGGAGCTAAAATTTTTCTGAAAATTTAGGTGGTGATTTGGGTGTTTGACTGGTGTGGGCTCGCTCCTTGTGGTTTGGGATGTTATGAGAATGAGGATGAAACGATGAGGTCTAAAGAGATTCCATGGAAATAACCCTATAGGAACTACGTTCACGTCTTATGTTTATGATATTCGGAGCGATTGTTGGGCTTCGGAAACAAGGCCTAACACCCCACACCTATAAGAATGACCTACCAAAAGGTTTTTAAGAAGCAGTAGCTAAAGTATAGGCGGTTGATGGATTAATTATAGTCTATACATAACCTACAACTAAGGTTAGAATAGGCCAAATGAGAACTTTCTATCATAAGTTGATACCTTTTCCTTAACATCTAGCCACGGCACAAAGGAGACTTTAGGGATCATTAATTTTTCAACCATATTGTCCTAGAGGACTTTTGGAGCAATGATCTTGAGTTTTCCCCTACAAGATTTGGTTGTGAATTACATTGAGAGTTTTATAGTTATATGACTTTATCGTCCCTATAAGGATCATAAGTAAGAAATTAGTCCTGCAATATTCTTGTGAATTTACTAAAGTGATTCCATCCTTCACTACTAATTAGGGAATTTACTGTGGCATCAACAAGATAGAAGAGCCATAGAGAATTATAGTTTTATAAAAGGTAGAAGGGTCTAAGGGGGGCTTTAATTATCATTCCAAAGAGAATTAGTAAGACCATTTCCTATCTCCATTTGAATAAGCTATTGAATAGAGTCTCTCAGCATAATCATTTGAATCATACTTCAAGATGAATATGCTCTAGCTTTGGTTGTTGATAAGTGTTTCTTTGGTCATATTTTTAGTCTCACATTTATTTTATTTTATTTATTTATTTGAGTATTTTTTTTCTGGTACTTAAGTTCTTTATATTTTGTTTTGAGGGTCTAATTCACTCATTTGGAGAAAATGGAACAAATCTGGATAAAAACTTTGGAGCTTTTTTGACCAACTTATAGAGTGCATGACAAGTACATAGTTGTGTTAGAGGAATTTAAAGGTGCGTTCATTGATTTCTTGATCATTGATTTCTGGGAAACAAACTTGTGACAATGAAGAACACGTCCATGCTAATGATACATGTTTATGTCATGCATGTGTTGGCTCCAGAAAAGAATCACACATCTGTTTAAAGTACACAGTTGTTAATATGTCTGTATTGATGCCTACATATCTTTTAGAATACAAACTTTAAACTTTAAAAGAAAAATTTAAGAAAAAGAACACGGTAGAAGGCTTAAGAAACACAAAAGGAAACCCTAAAATGACTAAAAGTACAAAGAAAAACTAAGGAAACCCCTTTAAAGTGGATTTTCATCAATCTAGAGTAAATATTTTGAAGATTTAAGGGATTTCATTATACTTAATTTTTAATTTTCTCTTTAGCTTTACTGTTTTGTTGGATATGATTATGAACTAACTCTTTTTGGTATTTGGATTAGATGAACCTTAAGATGGACCTTGTACTGATTTATTTTATTTTACTTTATTCCTTACTTTTATTAAGATTCAATTATGTTCTCTTGATTATTCTTAAATTAATATTATTGACATGTTGATTCATGTGTGATTTCATACAATTAAGATTGAGAAATCCTTTGTATGAATAGATATAATATAATTGAAAGGGGTTACATGCAAACTCAGAGATAGGTCAATATAAATCTTCTAAATTAGGGTCAAACTTAATCTTTAAAGTCATAAATTGATTAGTTCAATTCTAATGTTTTTAACTATAAATATATTTAATTAATCAACCTAGGAATAATTATTAATAATTTTGAGAAAGATATTAGTGTAATTGAAGAATTTCCATCTAAGAACTATAGATTGAATTAATGGGTGAAGTCTTGATTACATGAGAAGTCCTTAGCGGGATTTGAATTCCAAGTACCACTCTCTTCTTTGATTATTTCTTAGTTTAATGTTCATTATAATTAATCATTTTGTTAATTTATTTTATTTTATTGTTTTAATTTTGAATTTTATTAATCATCATCACCATAATTTGATTATGATATTAAAGGAGGTAGTGGAGATGTAAAGATTGACCCAAGTTTTAAATTTCTATAGAAAAGCTGATAAGTGTAAATTGCATCATATTTTAGGGAATAGTTTGATACGTATTTAATTGTTAATTTGATCATTTAGTATGTGTTTAGGTTCTAATTATGTTAGTTTGCTAATTATTTATGTTTTAAGTGTTTTATGGGTTAGTACAGGTTTTTGAGCTTAAATATTATATTTTTTAGGTACCTTGATGTGTTTTCTAGTGTTTTAAGCTCAATATCGAAGAATATTGGAGTTTCGAAGACATTGGGCCAAAACAAAGCCACGATCGTGACAAAAGGCTTAGATGTAGGCCACGATCGTGGCATGCATTGGGTAAATGCACAGCCACTCCTAAACTTCGAGTTTCAAGGGATTTTTGGACCTTTCGGACCACGAAAAACCCTAGTTCAATCCTAAACACAAAATAACATAAATAGAATAAGAAGAACAAAAAGAAAGGGCTTTTGCATCAACCACTTTCAAAGAAACCCTAAAGAGAATTATCGAGAGATAGAGAAAGAGAAGAAGGAAGAGAGAGGAGGAGAAGAAGTTGACTCGAAATACTTCCCGGATCAAGAGTTTCTCAACGTCGCTGCTCCCCGTCATCCGTTCAATTTCATATTTCTTGTTATTTTCAATTTTATTATTGTGTATAATTGGAATAATAGTTGATGATAGGATTTTTGGATGTTGATGATATTCTAAACTCAACTTCGGGGTTTTATCTTTGATTTAATGAAAGTTGATTATTTATGTTTTACTAGATTTATTGTGATTTAATTTCTGCACTTACATAATTCGGCGATAAACTGAGAGAGTGAATCAAGAGAAAAATAATTAAATTATTCTAACAAGAGTTAAGGGATTTAATAAAATGAGAGTTAAATCAAATCGATAAATTGTGCGAAGAGAGATCTTGCAATAGTTTCTGATAATTTATTAGACAACTTCAAATCTAATTAGGTTTTGGATAGGTTGTTAATTGAGAAATTGCAACTTCCATAATCTAATTAGGGTTAATGGATATAACTCGAGAGAGAGTAATCAACCCTAGGATTGTCTAGAACCAATAATCCAGTAATTCATAATCGATTAGGTTAGTGTTAAAGATAGGCAAAATCCCCTTTCTCTTAATTGGTAATTCCTTAGGTTGATTCTTAAATGTGCGTTACAATTGCTAAATTTTTAATATTTTCGTAATTGATTCTTGAATTGATTTGCTTGATTGAATTGCATTCTTGGTTTGGTTTCATTACATTTGAATTTCAGCTATTTTTTTGGCCTTATAGTTTAGGATTAGATTATCCCTCTTCGTGGGATCGACACCTTAGGTACTACGCAAACAAGTCGTGAGCTTGCGGATTATCGAGGTTAATCAATTAAAACTTACACACATAAAAAAAACCACGATCAATTTTTTGGTGCCGTTGTTGGGGAGGCGATTAGTTTAGTTGATTAGTCTAAGGCTTTTTCAGTATCTTTTGTTTTGTTTAAAAAGAGAGAAAGATGATTGGGGCGTAAATTAGAGACACAGAAGACATCTTAGAGTGAGTATGAGACATCTAAAGGGCTAGATGTCAAGAAGAAATGGAAAGAACAATGATGGAAGATAGATATTATAGGGAGTAAGGAGCTTTTGTGAATTACAATGAGGCACAATATGGTTGGGGAAGTAATAATCCTTATTGGAGCATGTACACTCCGAGGTGGCAAAACCACCCAAATTCTTATTGGTCCAGCAACGTAAGGACTCACTTAGAACATCAAGACCTATCAGGATTTCAGCAAGATGAATCCAATTTATGGGATCCTGAATTGGACGAGATCCTGGATAAGCTCATGAACATGGAAGAGGGCCAGAAGAGACTAGTAGAGCAAATTAAGCAAGTAATAAAAAATCATGCCTTGTCTATTCACAACTTGGAGATTCAAGTGAGACAGCTTTCCTGTGAATTTTGTAAGAGAAGTGTGGAAGACTCTCTAAGTAATAAGGAAATACATCAAAGAGAGTAATATGAGGCTATTGCACCTAAGAATGAGGGAGAGCCAGAAGGATCAATGAAAAACCAAATTGAACCCCACCTTATTGAAGACTAAGAGACAAAGAAAGAGGATGAAGAAAAGAATGCAAACCCTCCCTATTATTCACTAGTTCTTGATATACCATTTGTGAACATCGAAAAATCTTAGGTAGATGTCCAAGATAAAAACCTTATCCTTTCAATTAATGATGATTAAGTGACATTCAAAATGAATGATGTATTAAAGAATCTGAAGGATAGTAGCTCATTTAGGATCATTGATGTGTTCGAATCTTCTAAAGAACAAAAGGAGGAAAAACAGATGACAATAGACATCGAGTTTGAAGAAGCTATGGAAGTCTCTATTCATGAAGTGGAAGAAGCATAGGAGACGAAGGTTATTAAGGAAGAAAGAGAGCAACTTACCTTCTTATAGGACAAATTGTTGGATTCGATTGAAGATTCAGGGAGTTTTATTATTCCCTATTTTATTGACAGTTTGTTAGTGAAAAGGATATTATTGAAATTAATTGGTTTTCTCAACTTTATCAATATTGTCCTTCTGATTATTTTGCAATTTATAACTTACTAATAGGCTAAAAATTTGAATTTGAACGAGAAGGGTGGAAGCAAGCCACTCATGATTGATCCATGCTGAGCTTCAAAGGATGCAAGGTCAAGCCAATGACCCTAAATTAGCATGATTAGTAGTTAAATTTAAATTGTTATGCAGTTAGTTTTTTTTTTAATTCTAAAATAAGTTTTGAATGATTTGGAATGGTTTGGATTGCTAATTCTTTTACTCTCTTACATCACTTATAAGATAAGGAAACACTTTCAATGTCAAGCAGATTTGGTCTCAAAACTATCGCCATCACCATAATCAGTTTCAGGTTCTAACCCTTTTCTTTTCATTTTTGTTAGTATTTTCTTTTTATATTTTTCATATGTTGTGTTTTATTTCCCCTTGGTGTGTTTGTGTACCCTTCTTATATTGAGGACAATGTGTTGTTCAAATGAGGGGAAGGTTGTGTGTTTTTTCCTTGAGTGTGAATTTTGCATATTTTATGATATTTGGTTTAGGTTGCATAACGTGAATTGTGTGAATGCGTCAATGACTAGGACTTAACGGGATAGATTTAGCCTTAAACATAGTCTTTTAGATTATGAAGATTATTAGCTTGTGAAATTAGTGACCTAAGTTACTTAGGGCTAAATATGCTAGTTAATTAGGATACGATGTTAGTCCATTCACCCTAGAAATTTGACATACTCATTTATAATTTATGCCAATCAAATAAGTGGCATTATTAGTACATTTTCACGAGAATGATTAGCTAAAGCAATAACGTAGGAAAAATTTTATGTTAAAAAAGAGTTGTATAAATTTTAACTAAAATAACTATTCCACTGGCCTTCGGGTTATGAATAAAGCTAGTAGCCAGTTGAGAATATGATGTAACTGAGTAACCAAATCGCATTACAAATGTGTGCCTTCTTGTTAAAAGGCTATAATGACATTCCAACCAAGCAGTTTAATAACAACATGACTTAGTTGAGTCACCGGATAGACATTTATCACAAATGTTTGCCACCACTTAAAAAGACTAGGTTCATGTCCTTAAAGAAAAATCAACAAAAAGAATGTTTTAAAAAAACTACCAAACTTGTTAGTAGCTTGGTTTTTCATGAAAACCTACTAAGGACTTGTAATACTTTTGTTTTAACTGAATGATTATCAATGTGTGTGTGTAAATAATAGGGGTGAATAGACTCAACATTAAAATTTGGATTAGTTTGTATATTTAGTCCCAGGTGTTTAGACGCGGATTTCACTTATTAATAAATTGGAACGACTTGAAGGATTGTATTATAGTCAAATTTGTTTCGATAAGTTAAAGCCATTGTTTCATTATTGCATATGCGTGTTTTGTGTTTTCTTGATGTGTTTGATTATTTTCATTTGCTTAAGGATAGGCAAGCATTTAAGTTTGGGGATGTGATAAGTGTAAATTAAATCGTGTTTTAGGGCATAGTTTGATATGTATTTAATTGTTAATTCAATCATTTAATATATATTTAGGTTCGAATTGTGTTAGTTTGCTAATTATTTGTGTTTAAAGTCTTTTATGGGTTAGTTAAGTTTTTGAGCTTAAATATTATATTTTTGAGGTACCTTGATATGTTTGCTAGTGTTTCAGGGTCAATATCGAATAACAGAGGAGTTTCAGAAACATTCGGGCCAAAACAACGGCCCACGATCGTGGCACAACAGGCCACGATCGTGAAAAAAGGCATCGGGTAGATGTACAACCACTCCCAAACTTTATGTTTTGAGGGATTTTTTAGACCTTTGGATCTCAAAAAAACCCTAGTTCAACCCTAAACACAAAAGAACATAATAGAACAAGAAGAACAGAAAGAAAGGGTTTTTGCATCAGCCACTTTCAGAGAAACCCTAAAGAGAATTATCTAGAGATAGAGAAAGAGAGGAAGGAAGAGAGAAGAGGAGAAGAAGCCAACTCGACGTACTTCTCAGATCAGGAGTTTCCCGACATCGCTGTGTCCCGTAGTTCGTTCAATTTTGTATTTCTTGTTATTTTCAATTTTATTATTGTGTAGAATTAGAATAATAGTTGATGATAGGATTTTTGGATGTTAATGATATTCTAAACTCACCTTTGGGATTTTATCTTTGATTTAATGAAAGTTAATTGTTTATGTTTTACTGGATTTATTGTGATTTAATTTCTGTAATTGCATAATTCGGTGATAAATTGAGAGGGTGAATCGAGTGAAAAATAATTAAATTGAGCTAGAAAAAGTTAGTCACTTTAATAGAACGAGAATTAAATTAAATCGGTAAATTATGCGAAAAGAGAAATTGCAATAGTTTCTGATAGTTTACTAGACAACTTCAAATCTAATTAGGGTTTTGGATAGGTTGTTAATTAAGAAATTGCAACTTTGATAATCTGATTAGGGTTAATGGTTAAAACTTAAGAGAGAGTAATCAACTCTAGGATTGTCCAGAACCAATAATCCAGTAAGTCATAATCGATTAGGTTAGCATTAAAGATAGGTAAAATTTCCTTTCTCTCAATTAGTAATTCCTTAGGTTGATTCTTGAGTGTGTGTTGTAAGGGAGCCATGGATTCATGCATCACATGCACAATAACGCAACGGAAGTGTTAGAATCTAAATTCCGTCTCCATGACATCTCCAAAATCCAGAATCTTAGATGCATGTATACATAGATTATTAGAACATGAAAATTTTAGCATATGTACCTTTGATAATGCTCCTCCTTTCTTTAATCTTCTCTTTTTTTAGGTTATAACAAACACAAAACACCTTCCTTGATTACTTAAGAACATGAAAAGATGAAGAAGAAACAGTATGTAAGGGTGGCTAGAGCACCAAACTAAATGAGTTCAAGTATATGCTTAAATGGAGAGATAGATCAAGATTATGTTACATGCAATTAGATTCATGCAACAATTGCATAAATTACATGAACAAGTGAGTATGTTTTAACTTGTTAGTCAATATGTACATAAGTGAAGAACTCACTTATGCATCATCAGTTGAGCCTTCAGTTATGATTGTGACCTACTTTAATGGCAGTCATGCACACTTTGTTTTTCATCCGATATTTTATACGTGTGACCCTTAGGTTCCTGGTTATTTTGGGCACTTGAATTAGCTTTTAATCCGAACAAATCATGGATGGTTTCATGCCACTTAAATTAACTCTTAATTCAAGCAAATCATGAAGGGTTTCATGATGCTAATTTACCGAAATATATGTGGATTAACACACGAACTCTTCGATAGTTAATTATCCGACTTACAAACCTTTCCATAGATAATTACCATGAAATTCGTCCCTTCACCATTCTATACCTCATTTGGTTTGAAGTATGAGCAATGTGTCAGCTCCAGCTAGACTGACTACGTCACATTTAGTCCAAGTGATGTTAGTTCTTATCCTGAGATCTCATTACTCTATGTGTCATTGAAGACTCTCTTCATGACACATAATTGCTCTGACCAGAGGCTACTGAGTAATGACCCCGACAAGAGGCCGTGGGTATCATCTCCTTCTATCAGGAGTGGTGAATACTTTATTGGCTACCCAATTACCTTCGAATACCAATAGTTGTACCTAATCACCACCCTAAGAGCGACCTCGTTTTGAGGTAACAAGGAATGATGTCAAAGCACAGGATCAGTATCTAAGATATCCTTGATATCTCAAGTTTAAGGATATTTGAACTATTGCAATAATGAGATTAATCATTGAAATTTGATAGATCATCTATATGATAATCTCATAACGGGTCATCCGAAGTACTTACTACTCTTCGTAGGCATCCACATGTTAACTCTAAACATCTCATGCTGACAGTTTGTGAGATCCACTGCTTGATCAAATCAGTGAGTATAACATGTGCTAGTTTATCCAGATTAATAATGTCATGTCTTATTAATCCTATGACTAGGGATAATTTAGATACTAACATAATTACACATGATAAGAATCTCATTATCATGATCTCATTATGATTTCCCTCATGCTATGTTTTATATCACGGACTTCATTAATTCGATTTAAGATCGACATCAATTTATAAATAAAAAACATCAAATTAATGAAAAATTGCATTTTTCTTTATTAATCAAAATAAAGTTTGTACAAAAGTGATAAAGGTGATTGCCTTTAGAGCACTACTCTAACATATGTTACAATTGCTACATTGTTAATATTTTTGTAATTGATTTTTTTGATTGAATTGAATTCTTGTTTTGGTTTCATTACATTTGAATTTCTACGATTTGTTTTGGCCTTAGAGTTTAGGATTAGATTATCCCTCCTCCTGGGATCGATACCTTAGTTACCACGCAAACGACTTGTGCTCTTACGAATTATCGAGGTTAATCAATTAAAACTTACACATATTGAAAAACCACGATCGAAAGCCAAAAGATTCTAATAACTGAGTGATGAAATCCTTACTTACTAAGTCAAGACTTTTAGGAAATCTATCTTGATTGCAAAGTTTTTAGGACTTATGTTTCATAAGTAGCCATTGGGGAGCTCTTGTTTAGGATTTATCTGTAATCATCCTTCCATCTATGAAAGCTCCTTACGATTCAATTGATAATGGACTCCAACACCTATTTTCAATCTAGAACTTATGAACAAATTTTATACAAAAATATGCGTCAAGAGATGGGTTCAAAGTCAAAGAAAGAACTAGGGTTTGTGAATTTAGGAATGATGCAAAGGAAAGTTCTGTTAATCTCCTTGAGGATTTTTCCCATTATAAAGAACTTCTGCACTACTTCAATCACCAGTAGACTAATAAGATGCTATACCTTTAGATAGAAATGGTCATTCAAACCATTAAGCCCTAGGGCTTTCATGGGGTTCTTTTAAAATATAATTCCTTTTATTTCTTAAGTACTATTTAGATTGATCAAGAGGTCTATGTCATCATGATTGAGCCCAAGTTTATTATATAAATTGGCTACACTTTCATGGCTGTTAATGTACTTTTGACTCTTAATTCATGATTTTGTGCTTAAATTTGTCCCTTACGATGAGCTTATGTTTTATGTAATTTGTTAGTAAAATTGTGCAAATTGACATTAATTGCATTATAATTTTTCTACGTA
>JAOSBM010000001.1:10151660-10165767 GCA_027568955.1 Erythroxylum tenue
TTCCAAGTTCATGTAAGGGCATATAACATTATAAATCATTAACATATACACCCAAATGACTTAAATACATCTTTGA
The DNA here is from genome assembly GCA_027568955.1 of Erythroxylum tenue. Classification (NCBI taxonomy): domain Eukaryota; kingdom Viridiplantae; phylum Streptophyta; class Magnoliopsida; order Malpighiales; family Erythroxylaceae; genus Erythroxylum; species Erythroxylum tenue. The sequence goes on from JAOSBM010000001.1 coordinate 10,151,737, forward strand.
AGTCATATACATCCATATGTATATATCAATATATAGTAGTATCTCCAAATAGAGTGCAGCACAAAAGGGCTTCGAAAGTCCGGCGACAGGTACACTATATGTTATGTATACCTTTGTTTCTTTGCTCACGTGACACCTTGGAATGCTTGTTTTTGCTACAACTTGTCAATAGAGAACATGAAAGAGAAAAAACAATATAAAAGTTAGTGACAAAAATCAAATGAAGCACAATTTAGACAAAAAAGGAAAAAATGCACAATAGATGAAAAGCCTTCATTACTATATAAAAGGAGAAGAATAAGAAGGGCTCACAAGATTAAAGGTTTAGGTTTCTTTGGAAAGGTTAGCATTCAGATGCCTCTATGTATGAAGAAGTGTTTGAATTGAAGCATGATTTTTTATTATTTGATAAAATTTTCTAAATTCTAGTGAGTGTTAAATTAGCATTAGTTAGATATATTTTCTAGAAATGTAGGATAAGTTGATAGGTATGAAACTCTATATTCTAGTGAACGAGGAAAAAGGATAGTATAGAGAGAAAATTAAGAGATGGTTAGGAATAATGTTATTTCATATTTGCATAAAAGAAAAGAAGTGTTGAAATAGATGGTCTATATTCATTTCTTAACAATCTAAAGGTTAAGGTTTTCATGAAATGTTATAAAATTGAAAGATAATAGCTAATTCAGATTGAAAATTTCAAATTAACACAACTTCTTTTTTGTTGGATTTTTGTATCTAATGATTGAGGTCTTCTCGAAGCATGTTAATGACAATCTGACACTTAGCATGAGTGGGCAAAAAATTCTCACTTATTCTTTTGTAAGGCAACATGTTTTCCATCAAAATGTGTTGCGCCTATGTGTCTTTTTTCTTCCTCTATATACTTAGGTAAATTTTGGAAAATCCCCTATAGAAAAAAGTAACAGAACTTAATGTGTCAAAATTGTTCTATATGGACCAATGAAAATTAAGTGACCTAGACCTGACATTCAACCTAACCCAACCTTGATCGGAAAATAATCCAACCCCTAACCCACCTGACTAACAAAGTTCTCCAAAATTAGGTATTCACCTCTTAAACCTAATTTTTCCCACAATTTTAGCTATCCTTCTTAGTTTTATTAACTAATCATTATGTTCTTAAAAGTTATTAAAAAATATATTATCCATGCTTCCAAATTTAAAAGGTGAAACTAACATATTCTATTCTCAAGAGTTATTAACAAATCATGAGGTTCTATTCTCAGGCATTATTTTCATCATCTGCTCTAATTGTCTACATCATTGTCAATGGTTTGCTACTTTGTAACTTTACTACCTTCTTCACCTAGTTAGGGCTATTACTTATTTATGGTATAACTACTTGACATGTCCTTTGATTAAAGTGTGTAATTCTTTGTTGCGTAACCCTTTTTCCTCTTATGTAGCTTGTAAATTTTCATTGATGTAACTTCATATTCTTAATGAACCCATGTGTTTTTCAATCTTCTTCTCCACTAACTCCATATGGGTTTTGGATTCTGAATCATGAAAGCTCCATTTGGGATTGTGAATATATGATTTGTTTATTAATTATTGTATTAGTATGGTCCTTTTTATTTTAAGTAGAAAGTGTTTGAAATCCCATTTTGAATTAATTCCATATGTTTTGTTTTTTTTAAGATTCCTTCTTTGTTAGACTTAATGCTTTATGTAGCTTTTGTTTTGAGTCTTAGTTAGTTCTTAGATATATTGCATACTTTTCACTTCTAGGTGTATGATGTTGACTTATGTTTAGTGATCTATTTGCTTTAAAAAATTATTTCAGTAGAACAACCAACATTATTAGTTTTTATTACCGTAAAGTCTTTTATGTTGTTGTAATTACCTTATGAATGTCAAATTTCGATGATTTCATTGGAAATATAGTTTTCAACCTTAGTTTGGAGGCTGTACTTCATAAAGATATATGAAATTTTGACCTTATATCTACTTTTCGTATGAAATTGTTATTACTTTGTTCTTTCCTTACTCTTACTATAGTCTCTTATTACCTTCTTAAAATCAATTTATTATGTGAAAATTTAAAGTAATTATATAGAAAGGACTTACTCAGACTAAGACTTAAATTTATTCATGTTTTTATGAATATATTTTTTGCTATTAAATTAGATTTCCTTCTAATTGAAATTAGAACATTAAAATTGTGAAAGCATTCTGAAATGGGAAGAGGCTTTACTCTTAGTTTGGTTAACCATCGTTGCTTTAAACATGTTTGTTCTTCTATTTTATTTAATTGTTGTTCTTATAATTTCCTTTAATTTCTTCCTTTATTGTTGTTGTTGCTGACATTTCTCTTTTGAATTTATTGCTTACTAGTGCAATGGTAAAGAAGTCAAAAGATTGTAGCAGTTTGGCATCAATAGAGCAAATAAATTTCATTAACACTCTCACATATTATTCACTAAAATTTTGACAAATTGATTTTATGGAAGAGATTTAATTGATTGTACTTCCCTCTACCGACTAGTGTGATTCACTTATTTGCATAAGATCTCTTTACATTTTTAATAAATGTTAGAAATGCTAATGGTGATTATACGCTCAAGCTTTATGATTTTGGGCTTACTCATGTCTCATTTAGTAATACCCATTTTGGTATATTTTAGACTACATGTGTCTTCTTGGTGCATTACAATTCGTACTTTTCCAATTGTTACGAGACATTGTATAAAGAAATTAAATGTTGGTTAAATTGTACAAATGGGTGCCCCTGAACTTTGTTGTTTTTTTTGCTATAAGGAATGTTTATACATGTATAATTTCAATGTTTCCCTTTAAAAATGATTTACTATTTTTTCTTATAGTGACAAATTATATATTCAGTTTAAAATCTTGGATTCTCTTCCCTTAACTTTTTGTCCTAGGCTTTGTATGTTTCCACTAAATTGTAATGTGGGCATCTCTTATTTTAATTATAAACCTTTTTTTATACAATTGGAGGCTACTTAAAACTTAAAGTTTGGACATAAGTCCTTGAGTAATAACTTAATAAGTTAATTGATTGGACTATGATAAGAGAATATATGTTAATAGAAAGTGAATATTCAGTTTCAAAACTATATGAAAAACTTCTTCAAATGACAACTTGGATGGTAATCTATAATAAACTTTTTACCTGTTATCGTTTATATTTATGATGTTTCTTATTTTGTAGTTTGGATCATGATTGATAATTAAACCAAATTGTGGATTATGGGTTAGAGGCGAACGACCTAATATGCTAATGATTTGTTTCAAGGTCTTATAGCTTTGCTTTATACATCATATATGCACTAAGTAATATTAATGGAATGACAATTTCCTCATCATACCCCTCTTTAACCTTTGTATGAAAGTTCCTTTTAACATTGACCTTGGGTCTCATTACCCCATCTTTGTAAAGGTAAAGGCATCAGACATAAGTTTTTAAAGTGCATATTGTTTTGGAAATTTCTTGATGTGCAAAATTTTCATCTGATGCCGCATTTTTTACTAGTCTTTTTAAGTTTAGATACACTTATGTCAAGATAGGTAATGTGTTTTGATGAATCCATTTTTGCATTTCCCTAGCCTTAATCAATTGATCCCTTCTCTTTCTTATTTTAACAGTCCTATTCTTCAATTTTTTTGAGTACCTAATAAGGAATACAAATGATGTAGAAAATTTTAAACAAGTTACCAATGAAGTTACATATGTCTTTTTTTAGAGAAATTAAAAACTTTGCATTAAAAGTGAGAGCTTAAGAAGTTATATTACAGTATATAACCATAAATTAAAACTTTGTTAGTGCAAGACACAGAATATGTAACTTGGCCATAATTAAATAGACCATATGTAGATTAAACACATAGCCTCATATAATACCTAAATGCACTAGACCATACATAGATAAAGGCCACCATACAAGGCTCAACTTGTCTACTTCCAACCTTCAATTACTTCAGCCCCCCATTCAAGACTTGTTCTAGTTCTAACTTCTGATAGCTTGATCACTTCAAATATCTTAGAGGAGAATTGAGATTAATGCCATCTAGGATTCTTCATTATGAGCTATACCAATTTCTTCTTCATAATGTCGAGTGAAAGGTAAACTTCTTTCCCAATAGTTCCTGTTATAGTTCTTGCATACATTATAATAAAATGAAAATTCATTTTACCTACTTCACTTTGGATATTAAGAAGCTTAATTATTACTACTATTCTATACATATTCATTATATGTGAACCTAGAAACTTACTAATCAATTCTCTATGCATGCTTTTTCTTCTTACTCAAATGAGTAGTGTCATTATATAGTATTAAGTGTTCCCTCATGTAAGGGAGAGCATGACTCAAAGCTGCTTGGATTGGCATATATTGATGCTTGAAATGCCTAGAATTTCTTTCTTTCCATATTGTACATAGGCAAGTAGCAAGACCTATAACATAGGATGCTATATCCCCATTAGATAGATTATTATAAATATCTAGCCATAACATGATCCCTAAAATATTTCTCACATTAGGTTCCCAATTCAAGATGTCTTTAACATGGTTCCATAAGACTATTTCGTGGTTGCACTCAAAGAATATGTGAGGCATTGTTTCATCCTCCAATTCTCATAAAATGCAAGTGTTTTGGAGCTTAAAAAATTGTAATCATTCCATTGTTTTTATCCTATCTTTAACTGCCAAACATAAGAGAAAAGAATCTCTAAGTAAAAGGTTATGATTCCAAATGAGCTTACCACTCCACCAATTAACCTTTCAGATTTAACCACTCCCTACAAACCTTGTTAGTGAATTTTCCATTCAAGTTATTGTTCCATGTATAGCAACCCCTCAACTCAACAATTGGGGAATGAGTTTGGACTAAATGACTCAATTCCCTCAAATCCATTGTCCTTCTTCAATCCATATACAAATTTTAGTACTCAGAAAGCTTATTCTATATTAATGAGTGGTCCATTTTTTGACTAATTATCGTACCATAGGAAGGCTGAGGTGTGCCATCACCAATTTTACAACCCACATTAGGCTTAGTTAAGCTCCTTAGTTTAAGTAGTTGATTGATGAACCAAGAGAGTCTTTATTGGCAAAAGACCAAATATTATCGCCTTTCAATATATAGTTTTATATCCAACTTGTCCATAAAGATTACTTATCCACAAACAATCTCTAAAGCCTTTTAGCCATCATCACCTTATTAGTGACACTTATAGGAGTAATCCCATGGCCTCCCTCCTTTATAGGTGTACAAACCTCCGAACATTTAACTTTAGCATTATACTTATTCACTATAAAAGCTTCCTCATTATACCTTCAATATTCTTATTAAGACCTTTCGATAAGAATATGTGAGCACTCCAATATATGTGCATGGAGTTCAAAATATATTTGAAGAGTTAAATTTTACCTCCAAAGGAGAGTTCTCTATTAGTCCAACTTCCTAATCTTTTGTAGATTTTTTACACTAAAGTTAAAATTCTTTAAACTGCAACCTCCTTATCACCAATGGCAAGCCCAGATACATTAGAGGGGACGTTTAATGGCCATATCTTTCAAAATTTTAAGTCTCTCTTTATGTTACAATTCTCTATAAGCAATTATAATGTGTCTTTTATTGTAGTTTATGTAAAAACTAGAAAGGTACTTAAACTTCTGTAGAGACTTTATCAAGATCTAAGTAGATTTTTCTTTAGCCCTGGAAAAATCAACAAGTCATCTGTAAAACATAAACTAGTTAACACAATTCTTTTACACTTGTTATGATACTTGAACTTGTCACTACTCATTATTTTGCTCTTCAAGAGAAGGAACAATGCTTGTATAGGTAATGCCTTATCTAATACCTGTAAAATCCTCGAAGAGTTTAGAAGGCACTCCATTGATTAACACACTATAAGAAATATAGGAAATATAAGCTACCATCCAATTCATAAAAGTGTGAGGGAACTTAAATATTTCAAGCAAGTTGAGGATAAAATTCCAGCTGATGTTATCACAAGCTTTATTGTCCACTTTGATAGCATAATTTTATGGTGAATTCTTCTTGGAATGACCTTTAAGAGCTCTTGAGCAACGAGAATATTGTCACCAATTTACTTGCCTTTAAGAAAAGCACCTTGATTATCACTTATACTAGATTGAAGCACCTCTCACAACCTATTTGCCAAGATTTTGGCATGATTTTAAATAAGAAATTACTACAAGCAATGGGCATAGAATCCCAAAAGGAGGAAAGATTGGGGATCTTAGGGGCAAGGCATGGAAAGGTTTAATTGATTTCTCTAAGTAAGTTTCCATTAGTAAAGAACTTCTTAATAGTTTGCTTCACCATTGTGCCTACTCGATGCTAAGCTTTATGGAAGAAAAACCCATTATAACCATCTGACCCTAGGGCCTTCTTACCATTTATTTGGAATATAACTTAATCTATTTCCTATTCATTGACCTGCTTAATGAGCTAAAGACTCATATCATATCCAGTCTATATATCTATTAAGCTTCTTAATATCTCTACTATAGAGGAAGTAGGAGATCAAGAACCAATGGAGTTTTTAAAAAATAACATTGCTTCATCTAATATATTATTTTGGCTTGTGATTAAAGTACCATTTTGAGAGACAATAGAACAAATTTTATTGTATTTTTCCTTGCCAAAACTGAGTTAAAGAAGAATTTTGTACTTATGTCACCATCAATCAACCAATTAATTCTTGAACTTTGCTTAATAAGAGAAGCATGATCTTCAACTCTAGATAAGTAACTTATTAGACTAATCTTCTCCTCAACTAACAATTTAGCACCCCTTGGATTTTTCGTAAGGCTCTGTTAAAACATTATAATTTTTTCCTTTGCATTATTTACAACCTATATAGAGTATAATCCCTTATTGCATTTAAATTCTTCAATTCCTTCTTGATAGCTTTTAATTTTTGGACACATGAACTATTTGGAACCATTCATCGAAGTAGACATTCCTTTAGAAATTGCTTCTTGGAATCCATCGTCAAGAATAAGGTAGTTACAATCTATATGGAAATATTTTACATACCTTTTGAAACAAGTTTCTAATCCAAATAAGGGAATGATAAAAAAAATTAGAGGATCCATAAATCTTATTTTTCTTTTAGGGAAATAGGAGAGCCATTCATCATGTACCAAGGCTCTATCTAATTTTTTCCTAAGAGATAAACCTCCTTCTTATTAGGTGTAATACCCCTTATATCTCAAATCCTTAAGTCCTAATCCTTTCAAACTTTTCTTAAAATCATTAGTGTAGTCCTAATGCTAAAATTACCTTTAGCTTCAATTCTATAGATAGTAGTATTGAAATCCCCATATACTAGCCATAAATATAAATTGGAAATTTGATTTTGTTGTAAGTTCCCCTAAAGAATCCTCCTTTGAAAGTTGAGATTAGGTCTATACTTTGAAAGCAAACTCCAATTTTTTTCCCAGTAACTTCTATTTATTCAAATTACAATAATAACATCCCATTAGAAGTCTCGTTGAGATGTAAGGTATGAGGAGGTTCAGAAGTACGCAGGCTTACCTCTAACTGATTGAGAGGCTATTTTTGCTTCTATTTATTCAAATTATCTATTTTCATCTTGATTTACAAAAGACCCAAGAAGCATGAATGTTCTAAAGTGACAAAATCCTTTAAAGCTTGAAGTTTTTTAGGGCAATTTAAACTATGATCATTCTATACTATAAAAGACATTATAGGATGGATTTACCCCAAGAGCTTTTGCTCCTATTTCCTCTTACCGCTTTCTTCCTTTTAATACTTTGAAAATCATTATCATTTGGCTCTATATGAAGCTTATCCATCAACTTCATTACTGCACATTAAGGAGAATGTAGTAGCTTACTGTACATATTAACTCGATCAACTTCCCCCTGCCCCATTTGATTAGTTACAATATCATCTATTCCATGTACTCTGTTTCCAATTCCTTCTACTTAACCTAGTTGACACACCTCTTGTTAGGCCTGGGTCCTGCTCCCTATCCCGAGACGACTGCTCGTGGCCTTCGGGTGAGGATCACGAGAGGGGAGGGTCGAAAGGATTTAAATTCGAAGGATTCATAGCATGTAAAGTGGTGGTTTGCCGCGGCGAACGCATCTTGGGAGAAGTTCGCCCGCCAACCTCTGGCTTCGCCACGGCGAACTCTCAAGGTGAGCACTCCTCACCCTTCGGGACAAATATGCCATGGAGAAAGGCTGGCTTCACCGTGGCGAACTCCCAAGTTTCGAAACCCATACTCCCAACATTAAGCAACCAATACTAAACACACATACATTCATACATAAAATTATAACCATCCAACTCACCTACCAGACAAACATAATTCTTCATTTCCTTACTAATTCAAAATAGTTTGAGAAAATACATATCATCATACACGTCAAAGCCTAAAACAAAATACATAAGGATGCTCAATGTTGATATGTCTAATGAGCTATTCAAAATGTTCAATAACTTAGTACAAAAGTCTCTAACTATCCTGGAGTTCCCGATGCCTTGCAAGGATCAACTGTCGACTTGTTTTGCACCTGAGGAGGGAAAATGATGGGTTGAGCTACACAGCTCAGTGGCTAATATATTTATAGCCATTGGAAATTTTCCAAAAATTCAAGCATATGTATATATATATATATCTAACAATTCAAGCATTCTCAAATTAGCTCAAAAGCTCGTAATTAAGCAAGTTAATGCATAACACATAACATAGAATTTAACCATTAAACATACACTCAAAGGCATTATACTTGACAATTCAAAGAAGAAATGCACAAACAAATGGCTCGAGGGTTCCATGGGTACAAAATGGAGAAACCGAAGTTTCCACCATTAACAAAATGAATCCATTTTCAGAGCTCATATGCCACAAGCAGGTAGTCGGGAGAAAGCTCTTGTCAATGTGCATATGACGAACGAAATGGTTCTAGTCTCGCCCAAACAAAAGCACATATTCATGCTCAAATCATTTCATCACATGCTTTTTCTACTTTTCTTTTAGACAAAATGTTATAACCTCTTTTAAGGTATAACATAATCACAAATCATCATGCATTATCAAATCTTCACAACAATTCAAAAATCAAACAATTTAGACATACACACACATAGGCAAGAATTTGCCCAATCAGATAATAACTATAAATACATTACCCACCTTAAAATCCTTGCTTAAACATTGCTCAAAGATGTCTCTCCTCTTGATCCTCTTCCTTTCCTTGATTCCATTTATCAATGACAAAGTTTCCCATTCAATAAGATTACAATTTGAGGACCTATATATAGCATATTCACTAAGATAAATTCTAAATACTCAAACTCTTCCAAAAGTCTAGACCTTCGGGTCAATTTTTCATGATCATTTGAATCAGATAAATGAAGAAATTTGCTAAAAATTCCCTCTAGAAAAATATTCCTCAATGTCTTAAGTTTCTAATGACACTAAAATCATTCAATTTGGTTTAGTAATCTGAAAGTTATATCTCAAACATTTCTGAATTGTTATTATGCTGAAACAATATTCTATGCCCAACTTCCATCCAAAAATTTAAGTTTCTTCAGACAATTTGTATCCCTATGTCTCTAATATACTCCTAATCAAAAATCACTCCATTTGGATAACTATAGAAAAAGTTATGCTCAAAATATCAAAGCATGTTCGATATTGGAAAGTTCACCGCAGTGAGCCAAAAAGTTGGCCGCGGCGAACTTTTACAGAAACATACGTCGGGAACATATTTTGCTATATTTTCCAGTTTTTAACTCCCCACCTTTCACATATAACCCATCTTGTACCAAAATCATCTTTTCTACTTCATTTCAACTCAATATCATTCACAATTAAATCATAATCTATCTTTGATCACTAACCCAAAAAGAAAACATTTGCCTATACCATTCATCAACAACTTCCTACACATATTCAACTTCATTTTCACTTCTAACCATCAATAAATATGCTTCATCCAACAAATCAAGATGGATTAATGATTATACTTACTTGTTTAGCTTCAATGTCTTCGAATTCTTCAAGATCTCCAAAAATCCTAACTTCTCCAAATGAAGAGTTTCTTAGCTCTAATGAAAGCTCTTATATTCTTCTACCTTTTTCTCTTCTTGAACAACCTTAAAATCTCTCTTGAAAGCTTAGGAAAGATGAATCCTAGCTTGTTTTTCTCTTCTTTTCTTCCCTTTCTCTCTTCTCTTCGTATTTTCTCTCTTTTTCCCCCTCTCTCACGTTTCTTTCTTCTTCCAAAAGCAAGACAACACTTTTCTTTCACTTATACCCTAAATGAATGTAAAATGTCCATTTTACCCCTTCCTTTAATGCTTATGATCTTTATCCTTAAGTGATCTTTCAAAAATGCCCTTCATCAATACACTCTTACTAATTTAATTTAACTAAACCATGTAATAAAATCCTACCAACATTAACGTAATAATTAAACTCCAAAAATTAATCCATCAAAACCTTATAATTCATTTAAATCATGCTTAATTTAAGAAAAAAAATTTGGAGGCCAACACCTCTTTCCCTATTAAATCATTCAAGCCTTTAGGGGAACCATTAGCCACTTCTATGGCCATATTTTTTCCATTCCCATAAATTATCTCTAGATCCCTAATTGGCTCAAGTCATCATTGCTAGACATCGTCATTCTTATTACTTATTTTCAACTTCTCCCTTACTTTATATCATCATCTCTATCCTTCACCTTCATTCCTATTACTTATTTTCAACTTCTCCCTTGCTTTATATCATCATCTCTATCCTTCATCCCCCATTAATTTAAAGTAATCACCTTTTTAAAAAGTTTTTCTAGTCGCTTTGATAGTTTTCCTTATAATATGAGGGAAGGTTTCTAACTATAAGTAACTAAGATTATATATTCATACATATAATTGTTTTGTCCTAACCTCATTATAGGAATAAAGTTAGGAAGCTCATTATTCAACTCCAAATTAACACGTACCCTTGCAAATCTTATTATTTTCTTCTTAGTTGTGTTCTCATACAAGCATAAAGGCTTTCCAATGTAGCTAGATACTAAGCTCAACCTTTTTATGGTCCAATATTCTACTGAAACACTATGTATAGTCATCCAACTAAGAATACTCTCATGCTTTATCATAATTTCCATATTTACAAGAAGATATGAAGTTGTCTATTGTGTCCTAAACCCTCTTTTATCACTTTTAATGTCTCATTTTAGGTGGAGAAGAAGAAGAAAAGAAATAGGTTCTCTTTGTTCAACAACACGTCCTAAATACCTTTGTTCTTCTAAACCTTGTAAGCCTAGCTAGACATGGTAAGGAAAGGGGGACAAGACACCAGGAAAAAACCCACATGGAATGCTTCCCATACAATGGCTCTAGCTGTAAGGATATCATTCCCAAGAGCAACAAAAACTCTACCAACCTCCTCCTTTAGTGGTAAAAAATGAAGTTAAAGGTAAGTAGGATTACCAAAGACTTGTTTCCAACTTTTAGATGAATTAAGAGTTAAAGAGGAAGCCTCCTTCATAGGGTTAGGATGGGACTTATTTAGAGCCTAAGTTGATGTGGCAGTAGAGGGCATAGAGGGGAACTCATCTAATGATGGAATAGAGAGCAGGCCACCTTTTCAAATAGATATACTAAAAAAAAGCTAAATACAACTTTGAGGAATAAAAGCCTTAAAAGATAGTTACCTTAAATGACAATGTCTAGCTAAGGCTGGAATAAAAAGTAGGAAGAGACCAAAAATCCCTTCAACACTAATGAGAAGAAAAAGGGAGGAGGAGAAGAAACAAGAGGGAAAAGAAGACTTAGAAGAATAAGGTAGACTCACTTAGGGACTAGGTTAAGAGAAATTACTAAGTCTCAATAACTTGACAAGGCAGAAACAGTTGACGGAGCATAAAGGAAGGAGAAGATGGAACCCGAAGTAGGAAAGAAAGTTAAACAAAGATAACAAAAAGGAAAGGACAAAATAAAACAGGTTTACATGTAAGAGAACATTGGAAATCAAAGAGAAAACATGGAAACAACATGGTAAATCCACAAGAAAAGATAAAGTATCATACATCTCTCTTGTGACCACCTCCAGCATAAATCTTAACTCTTTTTTTTAACAATCTTGAAATTTAATTATTTTAAATACATTTAAGGTTGATTTTTAGTTATTGTATTCACTTTTTCTTAATTTAAGAAATGAAAATTACAAGTTAGTTTAGTACTGCTAACAAGATTGAAAACCACTTACATTAATGGATTTTAAATTGATGGATTACTAAATTTATCTTATATATGTTATTTATAGAGCTAAAAAATGATTACTTTATATAGCATGATGAAAAATTCACAAGAAGAAGTGTATATGTAATCAATGAGTTTTGGGAGATCAACGATAAATTAAAGAATTAATTAGATGACTTATGTTAATAATGTTGTTGATTTGTAGTTAGATCATTTTTATTGTAGTTGTTAGGTGTTAGCAATGTAATTATAAGAAATAAATTTACCGTATTAATGTATGGATTAATATTAAATAGTGTTCTGTACGAATATTTACTATATTAATATATTTGTATTATCTTTGTTGGACCCCGAACCTTTCTATTAAATCAGAAATTGTTGGCTATTAGTTATGTGTAAAGAAAAGAAGAATTCTTGAATTTGCAATGAAATAGAAAAGATGGTTTAAGTACAAGATAGGGTATATGTGATATGTTGGAAGTTAAAAGCTGGAAAATGTATATGTTCATTGAGTATGCTTTGGTATTTTAGCCATAACTCTTGCTCTAGTTATCCAAATGAGATGATTCTTGATTTGGATTAAACTAGGGATATAGGGCTACGAATTATCTAATGAAATCAAGTTTTGATTCAGTCTCTAAGAGTGTCAATTTTCGAATGGAAGTCAAGCGCAGGATAATGTTTTAGTATAAGAAAAGTCTAAAATATTTGGTGCATAACTGTCTGAATACTGAACCAAATTGAATGATTTTGGTGTCATTAGAAAATTAAGACATTGAGGAATTTTTCCAAGAAGGAAGTGCTATCAAATTCCCCCAATTACATGATTAGAAAAAGGTCTTGATTTATGGAAGGAATTAAACATGACTTAAATGAATTTTGAGGTTTTGCTAGATTAATTATTTTATTTATGTGGATTTAATTAGCATGTTAATGTAAGTAAGATTTTATGACATAAGTTGATTGAATTATAGTGTTAAGGTGTTAAGATTGCATTAGGGGCAAAATTGGAAGGTCACTTAATCTTTTAAGTTACAAGGCTTTAAGTGAAGGGTAAAGTGGTCTTTATTCAATCAAAATGGTATAAAAGGAAGAGAAAAGAGTTGTCTTTCATTTTTGAAGAGGCAAAAATGTATTTGAAGAGAGAAAAGGAGAGAGAAGCACGAAAATGAGAGAAAGAAGAAAAGAAAGAGAACAAAGCTAGGTCTTGATTTTTCTTGGTTTTCAAGAAGGATTTTGAGTTGATTTATGAAGGAAAAAGGAAGAGGAGCATGAGAGCTTCCATTCAAGCCCAGAAATTCATTGTTTGGTGAAGATTCAAGGTAAGAATAGTTTTGATTTGTTGGATTTTTAGAAAAATTTTGGTTTAGATAGCTTAAGAAATGTACGGGTTTAAGTTTTCTAAGATCAATTTTATGGGATTCTTAATTGGAAATGCTATTGATTTGTGGATTTTGATAATGTGGAGGAAAATCAAGAGAGAAGCAAGAGGAGCAAGAGTAGAGGCTTTTTGAGCAAGGCTTTCAAGCAAGGAATTAAGGTGGGTTCCAAGTTTATAATTGAGTAATGCGCTACTAAAGTTTGTTTTTGAATCAAGAGAATAAAGTGATTTCAATTACTTGAAAAATGTTGCATTCATTGCTTTTGATTTGAGAAATTGCTAAAAATGTGGCATTCGTTTCTTTTGAATGAATTGTGATAGTGTTACATGTTTTGGTGTATGAATTTTGATGATGAATTGTGAAATGATGATGAAAT
>JAOSBM010000001.1:10175138-10191596 GCA_027568955.1 Erythroxylum tenue
TTGTAATTTTAATAAAATCCAAGGATATGAAAAATAAGATTTTTCATATAAAAGGAAAAATTAGAAAAATGAGAGCTAGCACTTCCAACGATTTTTCCTCTCAAATTTGATTTGAGTTTTTCTCCGAAAAGGATCTGTGGATACCGTTAGAGGCCGGACGATTGAACGGCTCGTGGAATTGACAATTTCGGAGAAGCAGGATATTGTATTGGGAAATCATAAAAAGGTTAGTTTAAATTTGTCAATTTCTTGTTTTATGTTTCTAATTTAATTCTGTTAAAGTTGATTATGTGAAAAAAAAAATATATTATTTCCGTTGCGCTTAGATTTGATCTTGCGTATATTTTCCGCCGTGTTAAATAAAATAGTTATGGATGACAATTCCTAACAACACTGTAAACTTCTTTATAAACTTCAATTTCCTACCAACAATGTAAAATGTGCCTACTAAAGAGACCCCAAAAAAAAAAACACAAAGTCAATCTCATACGATCATATTCTGGTTACCTTACCCATATCTCTTCTTCTAACTTTAGAATAGGCAAATAAAAGATAAGTAGAACGCAATCTAAACGATTTTTATTATCATTTCACAATAATCATTTTAATTGTTATACGAAATCATGTGAGAACTTCGTCACTCGCATGGTGAACTATAATGTTAGTATATGTCAAATAAATTAATTTAATATCTTTTTAGAAATTCAAAGAACAATATTAAGAAGAGAATAAGTTTAGTATAGGTCATGGTTTTGAAATCCGGACTGGATCGACTGCTTCGACCGATTCGACCGGTAATCAGTCGGCTATCCGATCTGAGTGACCTCTAAAAATCAGTTCCCAATTGAACCAGTGGGAACCGATGAGAACCGGTCAATTGACCGGATGAATCGGAACTGGTCGAACCGGTTCGACCACTGGTTCAATAAATTTTTTATTTTTTAATATTTTTTATATAATTTGGTATATTTTTCTTTTTTTAATATTACTAATATTATATAAAATTAATTATAATTATTGCATAATTATGACGTCACACCGATTCGACCGGTGGTCGAACCGGTGACCAGTAAGACCTCCGATTCGACGCCCAATCCGGATTTCAAGACCATGGTATAGGTAATTCAATATTTAAAATATCTCATCCTTTAAAGTAATCGCCAAACAAAAAGATCATTACCATAAACGGACTCAATTAAATAATTTTATTGATCTATCTTATCATTTCTTATATTTATATTAAAATATAATATATTTATTAATTTAATATGATAACAAACTAACTCTTTAATTTGTTGAATTTTTATTTATTATATAGTGATCAATTTATTACTTTTATTTTAAATTTATTAGATTCAATGCTAGTGCTAACTAATTTTTTTGTCATAAACTTTTGCTAATCTCCGTGCTAATACTAAATATTTTTTTCTTATCTTATCATGTGTTCCAATTAGTGCCAAATTTTATTTAGTAATTATTACTTTAAATCTGTGATTAAATTTATTTATCAATAGAAAAAAGTCAATCAAATTAAATAATTGAATTATAAATAAAAGTGAAAAGTCGATTATATTATTTATTTGCATTATTATATAAGAAGTAAAATTCATAAAATAATTAATTTAAACTAATTAGTATATTATTAATCATTAATTAATAATTATGATATACTAATAAAAATAAAAATTAGATTTACATATGAAATATTTAGTTATACTTTTTAATATAAGTAATAATTTATAAATATGATAATTTAAATAAAATAATAATAATTATTAACAGTGAAAATCAATAAAAATAGTTATTAATTATATATAATTATAAATGAGATGTGAAAATTTGTTCTTTCTATTTATTAATATTAATAATAAACAATTTGGTTAATTTATTATACTCGTATTAGAAAGGCTTGATTAGGCCCAATAAACACAAGACAAGTCATTTCGAGAGACAGGGAGCCAATCGTACAGTCATGTCGTACATTGATGAAGATGTTCGATGAAAATATGGGATAGGGAGAGATTGGTCGGCAAGGGAGGGACAGGGTTGTGAAAGAGAAGAGGCAGAGATCACCATAGTCATTCATAGACCCGGGACAGGTTTGTGAAAGAGAAGCAGAGATCACCATAGTCATTCATAGACCCTGTCAGGGTTGGGAAAGAGAACAGACAGAGATCACCATAGTCATTCATAGACCCGGGACAGGGTTGTGAAAGAGAAGAGACAGAGATCACCATACTCATTCATAGACCCGGGGGGTTTCTAGAAAGGAACAAGGATAAGGATGGATACGTTGAATGGTTTAGCTTTTCAGTTTTACAGATATTTGTATGTGAGAATGAAATGGTACAATTAATTAGAATTCAATTTATTTGCTCAAAATATAAAACAAGAAACTGACAGTAATTACAACTGTTCAACTGCATCGCCATTTATTTAGGTTAGGTCAAGAAGGGAAGAAACTACAAGACATTAAGTTTGGCAATTCAAAGCAGTGTACTTGGCAAGCGTAATTACAGATCTAAGGGATGATTTTTAAAGAACCAATTAAAAAAATGCACTGCAAGTTCAACAGCTCCTTCTTCGCACCAAGATGTTGCTTTAAAGAAAGAAAATACCTCAAGACCTGGTGGCAAACATTTGAACATCCTTTTAATTGGACCTACAAGACATTTTCTTTTAGAAGACATTGGGGAGAAAAAATGAAGGAATTTCATTTCAGGGGATGAAGAAAAGAGAACCCGAGGCCGAGAATGAATAGCAAAGTTGTTACTTCTTCTTCTCCGAAATTCTAACAGCTACTTCTGAACAACCTTGATACATGATAGTAAGTAGCAGCATGAGCTACGGATTGAAGGTGGGCTTTTTTATATTTAAATTATATATATATATAAATAAATGTGAATCCATGTCGCCTCCACCTAACTCATTGGGGGTTTGGTGGGAAGGGAAAAGAAATCTTCTCCAACAGCAACCAAAAACTGAACCAACCATGCCATACATTTCTCCTTACGCATAGTACATGTACAAGCTGTTTGCGGCAGCACAGGCGATAGAGTTTTCAGTAGGATGCCATGCAAGGTGTAGCAATTTAGTTGTGAAATCAAAAGAATTGCCATTTGCATCTACTCCTGGGCTTTCTCCACCTGTCAATTCAATTCACAAAACTCCATAAGAAGAACAAGAAAAGAGGGTAAGAGTACCTAAAAAGGATGCAATCCGAGGGCACTGACCCCGTCTTACAACACGTGTTATGCTGCTTAGGGATCTGGAAGGCCTTGACGGTGTCTGAACTTGTCTCCTAAAAGTTGTTCAATTTGTGGAAATTCATTACTTATCACTGCCTCCAAAATCATTTCTATTATCACTCACATCATTGCAAATAATTTGAAGAATACCTCATAGGATTTTTACTTGCTTCCAGAGTTGTTGCCTCCGTACTTCCCGGGGCACAACCAAAAACACGAAACAAATTGCTGAAAGTTGCATGAAACAAAAGTCTCAAACTGTATGTACAAGGTCTTCCACGCTACGATTACTAAAAAGTATAGCAAGTACCTGTAAGACCCTGTGGCCACTCGCAATCCATCACCACTCAAGCAACACTCGAATTTATCAAAGATTGAATCATTCTCATACAAGTCACATAGCTGAATACATTGAATTGATGTCACAATCAGCTTGGGAAAAATACCAACAGCATCTTCGTTTGATACTTGTGTTAAGTCAGAATCTCACCTTAGGTCTCAAGTATTCATGAACCTGGAAGGTTGCAACTGGACCTGAATCCATATTGATGTCCCACAACTAAAAATCAAGAAACTGAGACAAATGAGAAAGAAAGATGTAGCCAAAATGGAGCTCCAAGAGGACATCCATGCAGAAAAAGTACTCGTGGTGTCTGAAAGACATGGATGATATCACCATGTCAAAAGTGTTATGTGGTCTCATTACAAACAGCTTTGTTGACTTAATTGGTACCTCTTAGAGAGTAGATATCAGGACAGAAATCAATTCTGGCTATCTGGTTAGGACCCAGAGAGAAAAAAGTTGCCGGAGAAAGAGAAGGGTAGGGAAGGAGAGCCAGGAGAAGAAGAACAAATGGAATGACTGAATGCGGGTGAAACTTAAGATGTACGGGGATTTTTCATGCCTTGAAATGATTTTTGTGTCTATACGCTCAAAATATAAGCAAAGGGTCAAACCTTTAGAGTCATGTAATCACGGCTTAATATATTTCTTCCATCCTTAGCAAATTTGATATCTGAGATTGAAGCAATAATCTCTGTAAAAAATGATCTAGATCCCGGTGCCTCCTGTTCCTCAAACCTGCATGCATGGTATATCACCAACTAGTCAGTATAATGGCTTGGTAATTAAAATATCATCCTTAATGTAATAATTTTCAAATTATTGAAGCAAGCTTTCAAGCTTTCCTATTCCTTGATACCTCCATCTAGTTTTATATAACCATGCACTAAAAGATGCAATACAGAAAGCAGCTAAAAGCTCTTACAATTTGGCATGAGAATCACATAATGCTGATTGCCGCAAATCAATGAGTCGGATTGAGCCTTTTGAGCTACTATATGCTAATGTATTACAATGACTGGGATGAAATTCTGCCGATGTTATAACCTCTGTCAAAACAAAAGAAGATAGAATCAAAATCAGATGATGAATAACTAACAAGGAGCTTTGCAATGCAAACAAACAGTCAAGAGGGGCAAATTTGACAGTGGCTTACGAGTATAATGCATAAATTGTCTGGAATTTCAATGTGATACAAAAACAATTATAGCATGCAGAGTAAGAACAAGTTGATTTCAAGATTAATCACTGCCTCTAAAAGTCTAGAAGTTTAGAAAGAAGGAAAACAACAAGACAGATTTAGAAAGAAAGAGGGACAAAACAGTGCCAAATCCCAAAAAGGTACCAGATTCCACTAAAAATTTAACAATTCTGTATATTAACATAATATAAAGCTTGATAAAACTCTTCAGAGGTTGAATGGTGTACCAGTTAGGTCCTCCATATTTGCAGGTTTCACATCTACAATATTGAAGCTTTGGTTGCTAATTTCTAAATTCCAAAGATTTATTCGCAGGTCATCAGCTGATATAAAAGTCTCGCCATCACTGGAACATGAGACAATAGTAGCATGATGAGTAAAGTATCACTAACCCGCACCTAAAAGCTGAAAACTGCAATGCATGAAAGCATTATGCACACACTAAAAGAGAATACTTTTCCTAAAAGGCTGGCAAACAGAGCAGTATCAGAAAGATGATGCATTACCGTAGGTTGTCTTTGTTTATGTTAGTTTGCTTATTATAATTTACTTTATTTTTTTTGTTTTTAAGGTTTTACTTTCCACAATCACTTTAAAAATATGGTTGCTAGCAAAAAGGAGTACATGATACATATAACTGGAAGAGGAATATAATCACCTGTTGCTTGAAATTGAATTGATATGATAATCATGAGCATGAGCAT
Organism: Erythroxylum tenue; assembly: GCA_027568955.1. Taxonomy (NCBI): domain Eukaryota; kingdom Viridiplantae; phylum Streptophyta; class Magnoliopsida; order Malpighiales; family Erythroxylaceae; genus Erythroxylum; species Erythroxylum tenue. Next base: position 10,180,635 of record JAOSBM010000001.1, read on the forward strand.
ACACCCTTCGGCATCTAGCCACTAGGCTAGTCTCAGAGCTAGTTACCTAAGTGAATGTAAAGATATGGGTCAAATTTCCAACCAAGTAACAAAAATTAACAGAAATTTTCTATTTGACAGCCCTTGTCAATGCCACAACCATACCCATGTTGGCAGACCCTTAGCCATAAACAAAGTAGCATGAAGAAAAGCATATCTCCTGAAGTACCTAAAAGGTCAGCTTTCCCAATTTGTTACATTTCTTAGTTAACGTCCAAAGCATCTCAGCCTAAAAATATCTAATTTATATGGAGGGAGGATGATGGCAATTCCTCTACATATACTTCTATTGTCAAACTAAAAAGCAATATAACATCTATAACATATTTAGCAGCAAGTGGAGACGTTGGTCCCTCAACTATGCTGATTTTAGGTATCACTACGGGTGAATTTGTAGAAACGAGAAATCTACAGACTTCCAATATGTAGCTAATGAAGAAAAGCTATAGTACAACTACCACAGGCAGACGCAGAGATGGAATGCCCCCAGGTGGGAATGCAAAGTCATTGCTCACTGAACTGTATGACCTGTCTGGGGATCCTCCATTTGCCAGAAAAGGTCTTGCACTACTTGAGCTGGAACTACCAACACTACCATTTCCTATAGCTTTTGAAGGATCCACATTCATGTCAGAAATTTTCTTAACCTTCTTTTCTTGAACCTGTTCGATTATTAAATAATATGAAAAGACGTAAGTGGTTGCAGTAAATAGAAAACTGTAGGCTTACAGTCAGTGCTATAAAATACAAAAATCAGGTGATATGACATTGAAGTCTCTCCAGAGAGTCAGCCATTATGCACTTGCAGGCCCTAAAGTTAAATTGAGAATCTCATACAAGTAATTCAGGTCACTAATTCATTGTCCTGGATCCTCATCCACTGACACACTATTATCAGCAATACATAGATGCGCCATTAACAGGCTATAATTGCCCTAATTTAAGATGTATACACGGTAATTTATGCCCACAATATACTATTCATGCCTTACCCCTAACATACATAAACCTCCATATAGGTTAATAATTTGTTTCCCAACTCAATACCAGCACTAAAATGCATCTACCTGCCCACAATCTCTACATCTGGTAGAAAAATGCATAATAGAACTCAGTATGCAAACTTCAAAACATTATTCCTTACCTTCCAAAACTTGATGGTTTTATCATTGGTAGATAAAAGAAAAAGAGCACCATTGGCAGTTTGACACCATCTGATCTTGTTGATTTTCTCCTCTATTTCCAAACTCTTGAGATAATCAAACTGTTAAAAAAGATAAAAACATAGCATGAACACTGACCTGAGGGGCAAATGAAGAAAATTAGCATATAAGAAGTTATATCAACAGTAACTGCTGAAAAATCACACCTCAGGTTCATGGCTCTGAAACTCTGTTTTATAACGAAACTCAGGATGCCTGCTAAGTGGGTAATCCATTCTCTCCATATCCCTTCTTAATCCTCCATGCTACAATACATGGCAAAAATATACTTTAAGATGGCATTTAACAGCAAAAAAGATTAACTTAAAGTAACCATAAAAAATATGTGAAAACTGGACTGAATAAATGAAGCCTAAGAGGGACCAGGAACGCACATCCTTTGTATCTGTCCTCTCAAAGAGGACCACCCTACCCCCACGGTCACCAGTAGCAAGATGATCACCAGTTTTATCAAATTCAATGGCTGAAATAATATCAACTGCAGAAGGAGAAACAAAAAAAAAATTATATATCTGTGAAAGAATGTTACTAAATATTGTTCAGTTTAGAGGAAAATGCACTGTCTCATTATAATTTACTGTCCATCCATACTACAACTGGGAAACCTTTTAGGCTCTTCCCTTCATCTACTTAGTTTCAAGGATTTAAAGTCATGAGCAGATTGTGTCTGCGACCACAGCAAGACCTGCTACTCTCTTTTTGCACTTTTTTTCTGATATCTTTATACTCAATTGCAAAGCTGACAATTTACATGGACAACATTTGATTTCTGTCAGAAATCAAACTAGATTTGCACGTTTGGATATTATAATCAAAATATTCAACCATCTGAAAAGGTAAATAATTACAAAAATTGTCTACTGAGACTGTCATTTCTCAAACTTAGTCTTCATAGAACTATCCAAACTTTATATAACATTGCATTCATCCTTGTCTAATCTTAAGTGGATAGTTTCTAGGCATACAAGAGAGAGGGCATATGCACAAATACTGGAAAACTGAACCTCAAGTGAAGATACTAAATGTTAGAACTCTCCCACATTTTCCTTTGCTCAAAGATATCAAAACTGAGGAGTGGCACTTTTTGACTTCAAAATTACTTTTTACAAATGCTTCACTCTAGGCAACTTCATCTCATGTTTTCTTGGATCAATGCCTCTTTGAATGCTATCTCAAACATTTCACACATGTAATCATGCCCCCCTTTTTCTTTCTCCCTATATCAAAGAAAAGGTAGAGGAGGATGCCCATCTAAGCACATTCATCATTGGTGCCAGCAATTGTTTTTCCTTTAACATGATATCTCATGACAAATGACCAATCCATGCCTTTTGCAAGAATCATTGGAAATATCCTTTTATAGGAGCAGTCTTTTATCTTATTTCAAACAAATTTTAAAAGAATGCAACAGATCCAAATGATTGATCCTTCAACCCATATATTTCATCATATCAAATTGTATTCCCTAAAACAAGTACATTTTCCATCAGAAATTGCAACCACAATTAAAACTTATATGCTTTGTAAGCCACTTTCAAAATGAAACATTTATCTTTTCAAGAGCTAGGTTTGAGAACAAGTTGGGAGGATAAAAATAACCGCTTAGAGTATGTCTACTTTAGAATAGAAAACCACAAAGTGAAGTTGCTGCATTGACTAGATTTGCTGAGTAAAAACAAAAAATTCAACTAGTAGTAGTTAGGATTTGTCATAATCTGAATTGTACTTGAGCTGTGCATAGAAAAGCTAGGGATAAATGCACATGCATCTACTTAAGAAAGAAGAAATGTTTTAGCAACATAAAGTAAATGCCTGAATCTGGAATAGAGAAACCCATCATCCACAAAGATGAAATCATACTCACTTGGGCAAATGAGAAACAAAAATAAGAGTCTCAACCATTACTGAACCACAGATTAGGATACCAGTACCCATAATTTGTCCCTTATTAACAATAACTAACTCCACCAAGCTCTTTCCCACACTCTCCTCCCTCAAATCTGATAAACACTCGACCTTTATCGACCATTACACTTCTTTAAATTGCAATAGAAACCCCACAAAAAAGTGAAAAACACTCATTGACCCACAAACCTAAAAACCGATTCCCAATCAACCCACGATCCATTTCGGATCTACAAACCGAGAATAGCCAAGTGACAACACATAACATCAACTGGATCCAAATGAATAGAGACCTACAGATGCACCTCAAATATGTGTTCATATAGGTGAAATTACCTTCTTGTACTTCTTCGCCGGCGGTTCGTTCGCCGAAGACCTGAGAGAATTTCCACTCCAGAGGCTGAGGTGGGCCCGCCGGAGCTGCTGGGACCTCATCGCCACCGTTCATGTTCTCTTGTTCTCGCAACACTCTCTATGTGTTCTTGCTTCAGCGATCAAATCAGCCGCCCGAGATTTAACTGTCCCTCAGACGCACAACCAATCAGAAAGATCGCATCTTTAGCTTAGAAAGAGGAAAAACCGCAAAACCCATCAAGCGATTTTCTTTTCTCTTCCTCTTCTTGTCAAATTTGAGGTTTTTTTTTTTCTCAATTAAACCATTGAAACAGAGCTTTTTGGATTAGTTTAGTTCTCCCTTTCTCTCTCCCCTCTTTTTTATTTTATTTTTCTTTTCTTCTCTTCCCAAAATTCCCCTTTATTTCTCTTTAAAAAAATAAACTAAACAAAACCTAAATATTAAGAAAAAATGGACTGTTCTGTTCTCACTCTAGAAGGAGAAAATAGGAATTTCAGTGATCTTCGTTCTTCTAGTTAAAACACTCTCACACTGTCACACTCTCTAGTTCTCTATCAACAAGAGGTTTTTTGTTTTGTTTTGTTTCATTGGCTGCTGACGTTTTGGGTTGCATTCGGATTGGCCTGTGAGGTCAAGCATGTTCGGTAATTTTGAGAGTAAACTATAGGGTAAAGGGGGATTATGGTGGAAATGACATGTTTGTCTTTTTGTTTTTTTTTTTTTGTGTTATGGTGAGTTCCTATGGCGTAAATATTAATGAGGGTTGCAAGGATCACTGACTACTGTTGTCAGATGCTAAATTCTAACAGGAATAGTTACTACTATTGTCTAGTTCATGCGTTTTTATCCACTTTCCAGGGTTCACAGGGCTTGGAGGCTACTGAAGGGCAGACACAGACACAAAGCTCTTAATCTAAATGAACTAACCTACTTTGGGACACAACTATTAGGGTTCATTTGCCAATTCATGTGTTTTAACGTATGTTGTTATCTTTACTATTTAAAACCTATGTGTATTAGTGGGGTATTTGTGTTTTCTCCGTACCACTTTTGCATATTTTAAGGATCATTAGTTTGTATACAACAAAAGTAAGATCCTAGCGAAAGGAAATCTGACCCCCAACTTTACCAATTCAAATATTGTTGATGTAAAACAAAACTAAATTTTCATTCTAAAATTTGTTGTTGCTCTACAATGACCACCTTATCTTGTATTAGAGCTAAGGCTCGACTGTGGAACTCCCACATCTGCCCAAAAGTTTGTAGCTGTCTAAGGAAATGGTGAAGTGTACAACCAATAATATGCAATTTTTTGTTGCTCGCTGAAATCCACCTCCACATTTTCCAAGTTTATGAGTTGAATCTCGTACTCCCTTCGATTTATAATAAGTGTCGTTTTAGAGGAATACACACTTATTAAGAAAGTTAATGAAATATCTGATATACCCTTATTAATTACATGTTAAAGTGTCTTAAAAATATAATCTGTGTAATTAAGATTTAAGAGAAATTAAAGGGTAATTTTGAAAGTAAAATCATAAATATGCATAAAAAGTCACAAACGATATTTATTTTTAATAATTAAAATCTTTCTAAAATGACACTTATTATGAATAAGATGGAATATTTTGAAGCTTTAATAATAATTAGAAGATGAAACCTTCTGATACAGTTCCAACAAAAAGCAGGAAATACAAAAGACTCCATTAGGGTTGAATTAGAAGAAGATTTTGGGCCACTGCTCACCAAAACCAATAGTGTACTGATTTCTTTTTCTAACCAATCTGGTCGCAACTCAATCACTTATAAAATTTTAGGCCCAACGATAATAACCATACCAATCTACTATAACAATTTGGATGAGGCAAGGAGACTAGCGTGCTCCTCTCATCAAAACCAAGAAGCCCATATTAAACTAAATCCAGGGTTTCCTCAGGCTCTGATTTCATCAGCCATACCGCAGAGCAGACTTGCACCCAATTTCAACCTATCTCTGTGGACTAAACCGAATTCCATAGATTGTCTATAAAGCAAGTTGTGATACTATTTATCTCTAGTAAGGAGTCCACGGCAATTTCAGTGTAAATAGTCCACCAATGGAGCTTATATCATAACCCAAAGAAATGGAGATTACTAGTTAGGAAACTAATCCTCTCTAAGTTTATTAGTCTTAAGAGTATAATGGAGTTAAAAGTTAACCATATAAGACGTAGATGTCCTTTCTTATTACTTAAAACTGTAACAAGAACTCTCTTTTAGAGTAAGTATTCACTTCATTAAGAAAATAAATGGAATTTTTCATAAATAAATCCCAGGACTCGCTTATGTGAAAACTTTTGATGCATGTAATGATGGATTTAATCCAACGTGTGGGTACATGTATTTATATTAATTAATTGTATATTATGAGCTATTATAAGGCTAAGTTTGGTTAGAGTGATTTATAAAGGTTAAAGGCTTTGGGTTATATGACATTCAATAAAGTATGAACTTTAATTTGTAGAGACCCAACTATTTTATAATGGACCAAAATAGAAATAAGACAAATTATATAAAGCATTAGGGTTATGGTCCCCGAGTCATATGGATAATTATTTTTTCTGATATCTCATCAGTCATAAAAGGGACGGTTCTTGAGAGAAAACAGATGAATATATTGACTTGGAAGATAAATAACCGCAAGATTCAAGAATTACGTTGTTCTCATGAATTCAGGTACGCTTCCACGACAGGTCTAAGTATTTTTGATGATTTAACATGATTGTTTATATGATTGGTGATGGTTTTCACCGTAAGGAATTAAATTTTATCAAATAGTATCAGAACCTCTTTCATGTTAAATCATTTAGGAATTTTAAATTATTTGTCCTCCAAGTTTATTACTAATAGCTGTGAACATATAAGGGTCAAAAGTATCATAGATTTTTTAATTTGGTAAATTTCCATTGAGGATGGCGTTAGCAGTGATGCAGTTGATGGATAAAAAAGAAGCGAGGAACACATTAGACATCTTTTTTTTGTTCATCTATTCAATGCATTGTGTAAGGTCAAACTTAAAAAAAACCCCACCGAAACCAATGACAATTTGTTGTTTTCAAATCCTTTAATCTTTATCCAATGCCAAGGCTTTTATTAAAACATAAAGCCACATTCTTTGGTTTATACTTTAACCATTGGATAAAAATTAGAAGCCATTTACACCTTGTCTAGAAGAGATATCCTGATTGTCGCAAGTATTTTCTTTCTTCCATTAAGTGTAAGAACAAGTCGTATAGCTCCGATATGAAGATCTACTAATACTTCTAGCAGATCTAAGCCAGAAGTTCTTGTTATGACTCCTACTCCTATACCCTATATGATGGAAAAACCATACGAGGAAGGATTTCCCACATTAACAAGGAGTATTGATGAATCACAGCAGGTTGTCTATAACCCTTACATCCGAGCCACAGAAATTACTTCAAAGGAGTACTTGTGTCAAATCCGTCTGATGAAGTTCTTAACTAGCAAACATCCAATGTAGTAGCACAAAACAAAGTTTTGAAAAGGATTGATTCTAAGCTGGATAGAATCAGTCAACAAAATCATGCTACTCATACGAAAGTCGATGCAGTTTCTAAACAGATCCAACAAATGTATCAATCATACAAAGCTCAGATTTAGCGTCTTGATGCTGAACTTCGACAATACATCTCTGCCCATTATATAGGGCCTGACTTCGACTTTAAAGTTCGTGAGATACAAAAGATACAAAGAATTGTGCAACAAATGGAAGCTAATATGCATTCTGCATAATCAAGGACAATCTATGGCTCATCCTCTTCGGATTTTCCAAATACTCAGCCAACGTATCTGTCTCCTATGTATCAGAAGTATCCAAAAGAAACTGACTACTCAAAGGTATTCAAATTTAATTATCCTTTGATTAGACAGTACATACATCCTCAGACAACTCCGGAGAAACCAAAGAAATTAAAGTCAAGGAAAAAATTTGATAATTTGCCTAAACAATGAATTTCTGAGTCTTCAAAGGTTCCTGAGCCATCAACCTCATATCAACCTATTGAACCATCTCAACAGTGGAGTAAGCCATTACAGATTCATACGCCTCCAGAGTCTCCACTGAGAGTACAACCTTCCACCTCTTCTCATGGGAAGGACAAAGTTAAACAGACAAAGTTCGTTGCAACTCTAACTCCTAAATCTCTTGCAGAAGATTCAAGAGCTAAATCAAATCATACAGAAGCTAGTTCTGACGCCTCTGTTCAAACATCTGAAGTTTCTGCAACACCATCTGACAACTCAGCCAATACCTCTGAGTTCCATGAGTCATCACCTGAACCTATTTTCGAACCATCATCTGACAATTCAGCACACTTTGCTGATCTTACAGAGTCATTCAATGTTTTGATGACGATGCATCAATATACTGAAGTTGAACCTGAATTAGTGAAGCAGAATCCACAGGTACTGAGCATTTCAGACCTGAACCTGCACCTCAAGCAACACCAGCTCAGGCTGCTGCATAGCCTACTACAACCAAGCCTACTTCAGGACCTTGGTTTATATTCGATGATCTACCCTCGAAGAAATGGAGGGATAGAATACATGAATTCGGCACATGGATTGATCTTCAAATGACTAGACCAAATTATCATCTGCCAGATATTTTGTCTCAATTCACATCTGGCTTCATTGGTACTTTGCGAGAATGGTGGCAAAATATTAATGACTACCAACTCCTTCAGTACATTCAAGTCACTACAGTTGGAGCACTACTTGGCATAATTCACAAAGAATTTATTGGTGATTTTCAGCTCATTGACAAACAGATCCGTCAAGAGTACTTCGCTATGAAATGTTGTTTTCTTAATAAACGTGACATACAGAACCATTATAAATGCATGACGGACAGGTATTATCTTATGAATGGATGGAATGATGTTAATCTTCAATATACTTTTATATCATACCTTCAAGATGAACTTCAATCAAAACTCCAAAGGACCATAGTTTCTCTACAAAGAGACATGTCAACAATATCTCTTGGAGACATCTATTAGCTTGCAATAAATTCTCTTGATAAGTTATGTGATCAACATACCTTGCTCAAGAATGTCATGAAAGGCGGTTCAGTTCTCAAACAGGCTTTCAAGAAGCCTTATCTCCAGATAAAATGCAAAGATAAAAAGACTTGTGAGTGCCATAGCAAGAAGAAGGCTCATCTTCATCAAGTCTACCCTAGGAGAAAGATCCACAGGAAGAAGGAAAGCCTTAATCCTTGGAAGCAATCCTACAAAAGGAAGAACGACAGTACTAAATGCAGATTTATACGATTATTCAAAAAGTTCTCACATCGAACATCGACAAAAACCAACTCGATGTTTTCTCTATGGACAACTGGGACACTTTGCACGACAATGTCCTCGAGCAATAAAGAAAGACCTCAATTTATTACAACAGATCAAATCTATTCTGCCAATTCATTCTGATAATGACTTTGAGGAATTAATTGAAGAACAATCTCAAGAGGACGAAGATACCAAGTTTTCTATCTCTGTTTCATCTTTGGATGAAGAATCATCTCAGCCATCTTCCTCTATAGACGATGATTCACTCTACATGTTAGAGTAGACTTGTCTGAAAATAGATCGTACCCCAATATAATGACCTTAAGTTCATATCCAATTGTTTCAACAGGATAAATTCGATAAGCCCATCAAGGATATTAGATTTATGGATACTGGATCTAGTTGTATGTTCATGAAGCTCAATATCTTATCATCTGATGCATAGACATCTCATGATGAGTATTTTACTGCTGCTGATGGTAATACATTCAAGATTGGGTTGATTACTAGAAGACGAATCGACATTCGCTTCTTTCCTTAGTGTACAGTTTGGACTAAAGTACCTAGAAGCAATCTACCAGGCCTAGACATTCTAATTGGTATGGATACACACAGTAAAGCAACACCTTTGCAGATCCTACCCACGGGCCTCAGGTATCGATCACTATTCAGTCTATACACTGATATAAAAAATGTGTTTAAACTAACCCAAGTTTCGACACATTACACTAGACTTCGAGATAAACTGTTGGAATACTGTCCAGATTCTCATTCACAGTTTACTCATCCATATCCTCTGTGAAAAAATGCTGACTTTTTCATAAGTCTACCATTTAAGAAGAACGAGGATATTAATCTTAAGAAAGCCACACATCCAGGGATGAACCCTGATGATTTGAAGCTCACACTTGATGAGTGTGCAGTCTTGTTGAAACAAGGACTTATCGAACCCACAAAGTTGGATTGAGCTTGTCAAATGTTTTATGTCAACAAACGTTCAGAGCATAAATATGGAAAGAAAAGATTAGTCATTGACTACAAGCCTCTAAATGCATTCCTACAGGATGACAAATTCCCATTACCTAAAATCAGTGCTCAAGTACTCTTTCTTAAGGAAGCTATTATCTTCTCAAAGTTTGATCTTAAGGCAGGATTTTGGCAATTGGGTATTCACCCAGAAGAAAGACATAAGACTGCATTTTGCATTCCCAATGCACAATACCAATGGATTGTTATGCCATTTGGTGTTAAAGTTGCTCCATCACTGTTTCAGAAATCCATTACAAAGATCTATAAGCCTATCCTCAACAGTGCATTAATCTACATTGACGACATTTTACTATTTTCAACGGCCCATGAGGAACATACGACCCTTTTACAAAATTTCTTGGATCTTACGCAATAGTACGGCATTATGCTTTCAGCCTCAAAAAGCATTATTGGCACTACAGAAATATACCCTGAGTTCTTGCCAGGTTATCTACCCTGTGTGGTATACCTGCGTACCCCTTGGTTTTTAAAACCATGTTCCTGTTAGCTATGTTGCTATAGAGACTTTTCCGCATACGCTTTGTGGTTAACTTTGGAATCATACCAAACCTTCGCACCTTGTCAGGAGGGTAATATTGAGTTTTGTTCAGAGAAGTGAGTAAGGAGGAGAGCTTATACACAAGTATGGAAACACTGTCTTCCGACCCTATTCATTTATCGTCACGTTTATCTTTGTTTCTTTACCTTCTAGTGTAAAGCGTGTGTTATTAAACAAAATTAAAAATTTAGTAGAAATTACTCATGTGCCTGTAGAAAATTGTGTTTGTGAGTCTTTTTTACCATTATTGAGTCCGTACAGTATTTATTCTCGTGACCGTTCTTGGACTTGAAATATTCATAGTATTTTGTCTACTAATAGACCTCGTATGAAAGAAATCATCCAAAGTTCCAGATTGGAACAGTGTGATCTCAGATCTAACACTACAGAACGGTACGTAAAGCTTGAAATCCCAAAGGAACTAATCACCTTATGGAGGGAGCAAAATCATACACATCTTCATATTGGAGCTATATGACTTGTTCTTACACTTCATGGAAG
>JAOSBM010000001.1:10197615-10213052 GCA_027568955.1 Erythroxylum tenue
GCTTTCCAAAAATGCCCTTAAATGTCTTATAAGGCTTTAAGCCTTTCCTCCCCTTAGGCCCACTCAACTAACTTAATTCTAACTCTTCCATTCCATTAATTCATCTCAATTCCTAACACTTCATTTAATTCTCAAATCTCAAATTCTTTCTAACTTCTAATTAATGGTCCAAATTCTTACATAAAGAAAATGAACCATTAAACAAACACAATTGAAATCAATTAAGCAAATTAGGAAATTCAAAATCCAACAATTTATTTGTCCTTCGAATAAATAAATTATCAGTGGTTGGATGTATCTCTTAGTTCATAATGCGCTTGAGTTGGGATTGAGTTAGTTCGATTCTAAAAATTAAAGGGAGATAGGTAGGAGCTAGCTAGTTAGTTTTCTATGCTTAATCTATTAAGTAACTCGGATGATCCAAATATATCAAATTGCATGGCTAAATTGAAATTGAAACGTGATTGTTCACTTGTAAATATTATGTTAGATTTATGTGTTATTTCTTTGATATCTAAACTCAATTTGAACTGCAACCTCCTCCCCCACTTTGTATATCTTAGATTAGGTAAATTCATAGGTTTCGTTATTATGATTGTTTTAGTTTAAGATTTTTCTAATTTCGCTTTGCTAGAGATTTCATCCAAGTTGTCCATATCTTTATTTGAAATGTATTATGTATGTTTAATCTCTTCTTAACTAGAAAAATAACATAGCTTATTGTGCTCAAAAGAACTATGTAATGGATATTTCATACAAAAACATGATTAATACATATTATGGTAGATCTGGAATTTTTCTTTGAATGGTTCATTAGTTTATAGAAGAACTATTTTGTTAGTTGAAATTAGTTGAATTATGTAAAGATGTGTATCTTGATTGAATTAGATGTGTAACGCCAAGTTCAGATTGTTTTGAAAGTATTACAAGATGAAACAGGTGCTGCCAATATGAAAATTTTAGTTTTGTATAACTTGGTTTCATCATTAAAAATTCTAGCATTATATATTTTGAATAAGTACAACTCTTTGACATAGAAAGTAATTTCCACCTTTTAAATGTTGATTGTGTGGTTCCAAGAATGTATTGCAAGATGATTTTCTAAAGTTTTAATGTTGTATCTTACTAATGTGGTTATAAGTGTTGATAATGTTTATATTTTATTATGGGATTCCTTTCATATGAGCGAAATTATTAGGATGTAATTATCTTTATTAAAAGTATTATAATTAATAAATTAAATTATTTAGTTAACCTTCCTTGTGAGATCAACTCTTATTTTCTTTATACCAAATTGATTATTAAATTGAAATTAAAATAAAGATTTAATTTATATATACCTAACAACACTTACCATAGTTTGGTGCCGTTGTCGAGGAAAGTTTTATTTGTGTAGTTTATTTATTTATTTTTGAATCATAACTAACAATTCTTTGTTTTTTTTATAAAAAAGGGTAAAGAATAGAGAAGGTGATTTTTAATCCTAAGCTAAAAATGTTCCCTGGTAAACTTCAATCTAGATGGTTAGGTCCCTTTTTTGTTACTAACGTCTTTTAGCATGGTGTTGTGGAAATTAAAAGCCTACAAATGGACAAAATTTTTAAGGTGAATGGACATAGGCTAAAGTTGTTTTATGATCATGTTGAAGTAATGACGTTTGCATAAATTTTGATAGGGGAACCTTAACAGCGGAGGAGGACGTCGGGCTGACGACATAAACCAAAGGCACTACTTGGGAGGCAACCCATGACAATAAAAATCATACTTGAATTTCTTTCTCTTTAGCTCATTTTTTATAGATATTTATTTTTATATTAATAAAAATAAAAAATCAATCAAATCAAATATTTTTTTCTATTTTGTCTGTTTGTTTTGCTTGGATATTACTTTTTCTGCATTTACCTATTACATTAAGGATAATGTAAAGTTTATGTGTGTGTGTGTATTAGGGGCCGGGGCAACCTAAAGATATAACCTGGGTGTTTTATATAAAATTGAAAATTGAAAATTGAAAACTAGTGTGAAAATATTAGCTAGGAAAGTGGATTGCTTGCTTAGGTTAGTTGGTTTTGACATTATTTTGTTTCATAAGCACGCATTTAGTTTTTATTACCATAATAACCTCTAAAAAAATTAATCAGATTTTCATATTATGGTTAATGGATTAACAAGTTGTGTAGGTCATTTTCTTTAACATAAAAAGTTTTAAAACTCTTTTGTTTAATTTTAGGCTCACACTTCAGACAATGAACCCTCATTTGATAAATTTAGCTTATAAGGAATTGGAAGTCTTATTTTAATTCTACATACATGGACATAAGGTCAGACTTTAATCAATCTAACAATGTATAGTATCCTTGGTGATTTTCATTTACTTTTGATTACTGGAGAATTACTTGATGTGACCTTGAAAATTTAATTTCCCATGAAATGTTATTGTTAATAATTAAGTGTCCTTTTGAGATAAAAAAATGGTTGTTGGGGAAGCACTTAAGCACAAGGGACCAGGTATTCATTTGAGATCATAAGTAAGGTGAGAAGATGAACCAAACTCAAAAGGTAATGTGGCTATTGTGTTAGGAGCTAGTGATCAAACCAAGATACTTTATATGTAGAATTAATATATCAACATTGCTTGTGGACTAACTTTATTAAGATGAGGTATGAATGTCTCTAAAGTTTGAGGTTAAAATTGAAAATTTGAAGATGTTTTAAAAGATGTTATGTTGATGATTAAACCAATTGCGAATATGCTAAGAAATTATGATTTTCGTAAACAAATTCTTTTGATTTGTTGAGTTTTTCTTAATCTAATTTCTTCTATATAAGGTATGGTGGTGAACTAGATTCATATTTTGCATTATAATGCTATTTTGATCGAGGATGACAAAAAGCAGAGTGTGGGCGAATTTTATAAGTAAAAATTATAACATATTTTACACCCTTATTTTATATTTTTTAAAATTATTTACATAGCACATGTGGATTAAATTATTGCATTTACTTATTAATTATTCAAGCTATTTAATTTCATATTTTATTTCTAAAAAAGGTTTAAATTGTTCTAAATGTTTTCTTTTAGGCTTGGAGTACTTAAAAGAAAGGAATCTAGAGGAAAATCTGACCTACAAGGAAGTTTAGCTTAGAAGAAATCCTAAAATTAAGTAGCAGCCCATCAAAAAATCCCATATAGCAGAAAGAAAACCTAAGACCTAGCCCACTTCATAAGCCAGAAAAGGTTGGACAAAACGATGCAACATAATAGAGCAACCAGAGGAAATCGCAATGCACAACCAGAGGAAAACAACATAACAATAGCAAAGCATATCCAACAAAACGCAACAATAGAGGATAAAGTGCAAAACACAGAGGATAATAGAGAAAATGTAAGAGCAAACATAGAGGAACAAAAAGACGTAATAGCCAGAGAAGCAACCAAAATGCAGTAGTAAAGAAAGAAACAAAACAACACAGTAGAGGGACAGTCCAAAATGTAGCACCAAAAGGGAATAAACGTTGCAGAAATAAAAGGAAAGATGTGCCAAAAAAAAACAAAAAGAAGAAGCAAAACAAAAAATGCAAATAGAAAGAAAAAATCAACATCGGGAGGGGGGGAGAGGGAGACTTACCCACTTGACTTTATATCCATTAAATCTCTTCAAAATAGAAGAGATAAGTAGAAACTTATAAAAAATCTAGCAACGTGAGGCTCTTGGAAATGTTTCTGAGGTTATAAAAATGATAGAGTAGCTAGGGGCAAAGACAAACAAGTATTCACACGAAGAAGGCCTGATCTGAGAGATTTGGCACTCTTCCAAGGCGAGTTAAAGCTAGGAATCATTCCAAGGAGTGATTGGGGGGTTATAGGGAACCAATTCCCAATTATTTTGAGTTGGTTTGTGACTAGTGGAGGAAGAAATTCCAGAACTTTTGGGGTTGGTCCGAGGTCTGTGAAAGTTGACATCTTTAAAGTCAGAGCACATCCAGTGAGTTTTCTAGAAACCCTTTTTCCCTTTGTTTATGATTTCCTATGTTTAGTTGATTTTAATTGTTAACTTTAGTTTAGAGATGCACCTTGAATATTTAGATTATTAATTTTTTAATTAATTGACTTATTACTAAGTTAATTTAATACTTATACGATTTATCAATTCTTTGATTTCTTGTTCATGCTATTTACATGATTGGAGATGTCCTTGATTATGTGAAAGTGATTCTTAAAGCATTAATTCATAATTTGTTGTATAAGCTGGAATTTATTTTTTCTTCGAATAAATTATTAGTGGTTGGATATATCTCTTAATTCATAATGCGCTTAAGTTAGGATTGAGCTGGTTCGATTCTAAAAATTAAAAGGAGACAAGTAGGAGCTAGCTAGATAGTTTTCTAAGCTTAACCTGTTGAATAACTTGAATGATCCAAATATGTCAAATTGTATGGCTAAACTAAAATTTAAACATGATTGTTCGTTTGTAAATATTAGTTTAGATTTATGTTTTATTTCTTTCATTTCTAAACTCGATTTGAGCCGCAACACCCCCACCCCCTTTTTATATATTAGATTAGCTAAATTCATAGATTTCATTATTATGATTATTTTGGTTTAGGATTTTTCCTAATTTCCTGCTTTGCTAGATATTTCATCCAAGCTCTTTAGATCTTTATTTAAGATGCATTATGTATGTTTAATCTCTTCTTAGCTAGAAAAATAACATAGCTTATTGTGTTGAAATGAACTATCTAATGGGTATTTCATACAAAAACATGATTAATATGCATTATGGCAGATATGTAAAGATATGTATCTTGATTGAATTAGATGTGTAACGGCAAAGATATGTAAAGATACGTGTCTTAATTGAATTATGTAAAGATATCCAGGTCTATATTTATTGATTGGATGGTTTTAAATTTTTTTTGAATGAGTTTAAAATCATCAATGCCTATTATTTTCCAAAAAGGGAATTTTAGTCCAATAATTTTAGATTACCTGAATTCTATTTAAGCAACCTCCATTTTGACCCGTTGTGGTTCTTAGGGACTCTAATCCTAATTCCAGAGCTTTTCATCATATTTTGAAATTATTCAGTAAATTTTTTTGTTGCACGAAATAATTTTTGGATTGAATCCAAAAATTATTGAATGTTGCTAAAATCATCCAGATTTCATTCAACAGTGTCAACTAAATCCCCAAAGCACATTTCAGGGCTTTTAAAACTCGTTTGGACACATTATGTAGTTTTTAAATGTTTTGGAAAAATTTTCAAAAAAATTTCGAGTTGAATCCTGAACCATTTTTGGTCTATCCGTGTCATCCGTTATAACCTCAATAGTATATTTAAATGCTTAAATTACTTTAGTATACCATAAATAGAGCGTACTCTATAAAGTGCATGTATAGCACATTGCACAGTGTAATCAAAATAACATATTACATCAAGCACCTATATATGTTCAATCTCAAACCTCAAATTCAACTATGTCTTTGGATGAAATGGTACAACCACTTGCTCTTAATACTCAACAATTTCCATAACAAACAAGAGTAAGCCTTTAGAACTTAGGAAATTATATCGCTCAATTAGCAACCTTTATTAGTAAATTAGAAATGAAAACATCAGGAAAATTACCTCAAAAAATAATGGTGAATCCTAAGGAGAATGTGAATGCAATAACATTGAGAAGTAGGAAGGAAATTTAATATGGATCTTCCTTATGAAAGGAAGTAAAAAATATGAAGAAGGAGAGAAGAAAGATGAATTTCTAAATCAAGAAGCAACTGAGGTAAACTCTTATTTTTCTTTTCATATATCATCAAATACATATGTACATCCTCTTCCTTCTAGGTTAGCTAAATCAAAAGAAAAGGAATATGATAGAGAGATGTAAGAAACCTTCAAAAAGGTGGAAATCAATATACCACTTTTAGAAGCCATCAAACAAATTCTGAAATATGCAAAGTTCTTAAAATAACTATGAAAAATAAAAGGAAGTTAAGGGATAAAGAGAGAATACTTTAGGTAAGAATGGATCAGTTGTGATAAATAGATTATCGAAATATGTAAATATCCAGGTATATTTACATTTCCTTGTATCATTAGTAATACGAAAATTTAGCATACCATTCTAGATTTAGGTGAATCTATCAATGTCATGCCATGCTTAATTTACCAAGCTTTAAATACAAATTCTTTGCAAGAAATTAATGTGATTATTTAGCTAGATGATCGTTCTTATGTGTGTTGTATGGGTGTTATAAAGGATGTTTTAGTCCAAGTTAATGGTTTGGTAGTTTTAGTGGACTTTTACGTCTTAAAATTGGATAGATATAATATAGAAAGGTCATTTATGAAGACAAATAAAACAAAATTTGATATGGATCTACTAATTCCATTAAGTTTGATGGAGAGATAGTGAAATTTAATATTTTCAAAGCAATGAAATACCATAACAATTTTCACTCCATTTATCATATGGATATTGTGGATTCAACAATAGGATATTTTTTAGGAAGAAAGTGTTGGAAATGAGCCAAAGTTTAGTGCTAAATTGGAAGTGAAGAATCAATTTGATGAAACTTTTGAAGTTATATAATTATTAATAAATTGATTCAAAAAATTTAAATTATAAAATTACTATAACTTACAAGAAAATGTTGCCTTTTGTTTTTAGGCTCCAAATATAAAATTGAAAGCCTTACCATAATGCGTAACATATGTCTATTCTAGTCTGGGAGAGTCATTACCTACAATCATCTCATAAAAGTTGACTAAAGACAAAAAAGAAAGGTTAGTAGCACTTCTAAAGTAAGATTCTTTTAGAAGAAAATGCTAAGCCAATAATGGAACCACAAAGGAGATTCAATCCAACAATACTGGATGTGGTAATGAAATATTTTTAAAACTTTTGGATGTAGGTATAATCTATCTTATATTAGATAATGAATGGGTACGCCCGATTTATGTTGTGTCAAAGAAAACTAGGGTGACAGTGATAGGAAACCAAAATGATGAGTTAATGCTAATAAGGGTACATAATTGGTAATGAATGTGCATAAATTTTAGAAATCTTAACTTCACTACTAGAAAGGACCATTTCCTACAACCCATTCTAAATTAAATATTAGAAAGAGTTGTAGGTGAATCATGTTTCTTCTTTGTTTTTTTTTTTTGATGGTCTTTTAGGGTATTATCAAATAGAAATTGCTCAAAAAGATTAAGATAAGACTACCTTTACATACCCTTTTAGAACATATACTTTTAGGCAAACGTCCTTCAATCTTTACAATGCTTTGGGTACCTTTCAAAGCTATATAATGAGTATATTGAGAATTGCATTGAAGTATTCATGATGATTTCATTATCTATGGAGATTCATTTGATGATTGTTTAAATCATTTATCTAAGGTTCTCAAAAGATAAGTTGAAATAAATTTAGTATTAAATTATGAAAATTTCATTTTATAGTTGATCAAGGCGTCATTTTAGGACATATGATTTCATCATGGGAAATAGAAGTTGATAAGGGAAAACTGGATTTAATTGTGAACTTAACTTACCCTAAAAAAGTTTGGGAAGTTCAATCTTTTATTGGACATGCAGGATTATTAAAGATTTTGATAAAGCAAACACACGCAAAAGGGGGGTGAATTGTATGTGACAAATTTTTTTTCGCAAGTTACTTTCAATCCGTATAAAAAATAGATCCTAGTTAATGAATAAAAAACAGAAGGAGCTTGTCAGACGATAAAGCTTTTTAAATGAGAGGAGACTATTAGGCAATAAGAGCCTTTTATGGGATAGGACCCTGCTTAAATGAAATGAGCCTACTGAATAATGAATCCTGTTAAAACAATTTAAAAATAGAAAGCGGCTGTTAAAACTGAAATGAACCGTCAGCAAGTTGAAAACATAAGGGACATATTATAAAAGTGAAGGAGCTCTTGCTGAAATGAACATACACACATAATGTAATGCGAAAATATAAAAGATAACGAGAGAGAGATAAGACGGACGCAGTTGATTTATACTGGTTCGGATTACAACCCAAGCCTATGTCCAGTCCCCAAATATTCAACTTGAGTGTTTCACTATAAAATCAAGTAGTAATTTGACTAGCCTCTCCAAGCTCACAAGTTAATATTTTTCAAGGTTTTTCAACCTTCCACACTAGTAGTGTTTCACTAGCCTCTACAAGCTCTTAAATAAAAATGAGGTTTTCTTGATATAAGCTTCAGTAATCTCTCTCAACAAAATTTTACTTTCTAACGCACAAGAGAATTTTTACAAAGATATCACTTTAAAAAATTTATATGCTTTTGATGATTTTTGACAATATAGCTTCACAAGCTTCTGTATTGTTCAATTGTTGTTCACAATTGCATCGGCTCTTCCTTAAATAGTAAATTTCTTCAACTAGATGTTGCTTCACTTGCATCTTTAGTCAACTAGATGGATTTAAATATGAATAACTTCGATGTCATCTTTGCCATAAATATTCCAGTAATCACAGGGCTAATATACTTCCTTCATAATTAGTAGGATCCTTTCGGATAAACCATTGCTAATAAGGTAAGTTCATAATGAAGGTTCCTATAAGAAAGAAAGCGTATTTCTTATGAATTTTTTTCCTTTTGAGAATAAAACCATTAATTGTACAAGGAAATAAATCTAATTTGAATTTTGAAATATTATACAGTTATCATCAAAATCGTTAATCATAATCCTTGAGATAACAATCTCCTCCTTTTTGATGATGACAAGCAATAATAGATATATTTTCAAAATTCAAAGAGATAATAGATGATTTCAAAAGATACATGTGACTTTTATATGTTCATTCATAATTAGGAGTCTGTCTCTTAAAAAAGGAACCTATCGTTTATATATCACAGATTTTCACAAGTTTAATAGCATAATCAATCACATCAAAAAATATATCCACGTAAACTCTCTCTCTTTGTCATTATCAAAAAATAATAAAGTATAGGTAGGAAGTGAGATAAAAAGAATGAAATATGAGGAAAAGAGAAAATATTGCATCAAACAAAATCATTAGTATAAATAAGCCAAGTAGAAAGAAAATAGAAATAGAGTTATTTAAGAGATTCAAGGATTCTTCTGAGCAAAATTTGCATGTCAAGAATTTGATTATGCATGCTATCTATTTGTTATCACATTTGTTATTGATTGACTTGAATATCCTTCAGCTGTTGTTGAAGATTTGCACTATTTTCATCCTGAGGAAGGATAAGACTTTGTTGGTCTGGAGTAGGATCTAAATTTTTTGCTACCTTTTCAGATCTTTTGTGTACCCAGACATTGTTTTGCAATATGTATCCAAACTGATAAGGAATGGAAGGGTGAAACTTAGACGGTGCATACCAATTCAAATTTGTAAAAGGAACTTCATAATGGTTGAAAATCTTGGTGAGCAACATTCCATAAGGTAGTCAACCAATTTTATTCTTATAATTCCTCTTATCTACCATGAACCTCAATATCATAGCTAGAAGATTCATTTTGTTCCCTTTTAGCAAATTGTACACCACAAAAGTATCCAACAGGCTGCACCTTTCAACTCAGCTACTCTTGGGAAAAATTGAAGTAGCTGAAAACGATGCAAGGCATCGTGGTATTAAGTCTAATTGTTTACTCCAGGGTCTTCCGTATTGGTGTTTTCAGTATGAAGGCAGATGGATTTGACAACTTGGATTGACTCTAGATCATCACCATCCCACTTATGACAAGAAAATTAGTTCTCCCCATAGAAGCTACTTCCAGTATATCTCTTAAGATTTCCTCATAAATTAAAATTTTACATTCATTCAGCCATAAGACAATGGCTAGTTTTCCATTAATTTCTTCCTTTTTCATGTGTGTTTAGAATATCCTAACTAGCTCATCACATACTATCTCATTTAATTTCAAAAAAATTTCCCAACCAATGGCAACAAAGTAATGAAAAATAGGTATACCTACGTCATCAAACATCATGGGAGGCAAGATCCGCCCAGCAACCACCTTTCTTTTTTTGTACCGCATTTTACAACGAACTTCAACTTCCGCTGATTGAAACATTTTTGGTGGTATTGATGTCTTTCCTTTTTGTGCAACTATTTTTATCCTGTTTTCCCTTTTTCTTTAGGAATTATCTCTTCATGAAACAACTTATTTCTATTAATAGTTTCTTTAGTCGCATGTGCTTTCCCTTCTTTATGTCTTCTCCTTTCCTTTTCTTGGATTCTTCTTCCTCTTTCTTTTCATCATCAGGTTTTCTTTTTGTTCAAAAATTTTCTCGGCTTGCTTTGTAAGATTTCCTCTTGTTCGTGGTTGTCTAATCAACCGAGAATGTTCTACATTTGAATTTCGTGTACTTCTGATACTTGAGGCTTAGAGGAGACAGATTCAGTAACATGAGCTTCATCATGACTATTAGTAAAAGTTGGAGTTTTCTTTTGTCCTTTTGATATATTTCATTCCGTTATAAGAGCAATGGATGAGGTTTAGAAGATTTGAGATGAAAACAGAGAGTTGGAATGTAGGGAGTCAAGGGTGGCGCTTTGAAGAATAATAAGGGTTAGAGGAGAGAAGTCTGTTTCTAGTATGTTAGGTATTTCTTGAGCGTTGATCTCGTGTGAAGATGAACGATCATACGTTAATACAGGAAGTGTGATCATTTTCATATCTTCTAACATAATCATATAGTCGCTAGTCAGAAATTTGCACGCATTTTTAAATGTTGTAATGACAAAATAAAGGAAATTACTTTTTTAGTGCATCTGTAATCTTGCTCTTTTAAATCGAGAGGAGCCTTCTAAAATGAAGGGGCCTTTTAAACTCTAAGGAGCCTACCAAACCAAGAGAGAGTTTCCAAGGAATCAAAATAGAGCCTGCTAAACTAAATGCAAAGACAAATAGTAGAAAATATTCATGCAGAAATAATATCAGAGAGTTTGCATATACCAAGCTCATTTCTTAACACGCAAAATTTATCTTCAGATAGTGGCTTGGTGAAAATGTCAGCTATTTGATTTTCAGTATTAACATGTAAAAGATCAATGGTTCCTTCTAAAACATGATCTCTAATAAAATGATGTTTGATTTCTATATGCTTAGTTCTAGAATGATGCACAGGATTTTTAGAAATATTTATAGTACTCGTATTATCATATAATATAGGAATATGGGAAAAGTTTAGATAAAAATCCTATAGTTGATGCTTCATCCATAAGATTTGAGCACAACAGCTGGCAATGTGTTCTGCTTTAGTTGTTGAAAGCGCTATGCAATTTTGATTCTTTTAGGACCAAGATATTAGAAATTCTCCAAGAAATGGACAGTGACCACCTGTGGTTTTTCAATCGACTTTATCACCTGCATAATCCATCATTTTGGCATTCTTAAACTGATATTTCTTGATGAGTTCCTTTGTGTATTTTTCTTGGCTAATGAAGATTCCTTTTTCTATTTTCTAATTTGTAATCCAAGAAAGAATGATAATTCTCCCATCATGTTCATTTCAAACTCCCCCTGCATTAATGCTGAGAATTCTTCATAGAAGGATGGATTAGTAGCATCAAATATTATGTCATCAACATATATTTGCACTATAAGTAAATCATTCTCGTTTCTTTTAATAAATAAGATTTTACTGACCTTTCCTCTTTTAAAGTTACTCTCAAGCATAAAGTTACTTAACCTCTTATACCATGCTAGAGGAGCCTGCTTTAAACCATAGAGAGCTTTGGATAACTTCATCACATAATCTGGATGGTTTTCATCTTCAAAACCTGGGGGTTACTAAACAAATACTTATTTGTTAATGTAATCGTTTAAGAATGCACTTTTAACATCCATTTGGAACAACTTGAAGTTTCTATAGCATGCAAAAGTAAGTAAAATTCTAATTGATTCCAATCTAGCAACAGGTGCATAAGTTTCATCAAAATCAATACCTTCCTATTGATTGTAACCTTGAGCTATAAGTCTAGCTTTGTTTCTTACCACCTTACCATTTTCATCAAGTTTGTTTAGAAATACCCAATGAGTTCCAATAACTGACTTGTTTTGTGGATGAGGCATCGGATTCCATAAGTTGTTTTTGTCAAACTAACTTAGCTCGTCTTTCATAGCTGAGACCCAATTCTCATCAGTAAGAGCTTCTTCAACAGATTTTGGTTCTAATTGTGAGATGAGAGCTATATGGTTGTTCTTGAATAATGATCTTGTTCTTAGACATTCAGAGGGATCTCCAATAATATATTGATGTGTATCAAGACCTCTCCATTCTCTCGGTATTTTTCATTGCATAGGTTCTTACTGAGATAAAGGAGCCTACTCTGTTCTAGCTTCAGAGGAACCTTCTTGATTTTGCGATTTTGAAGGTATTGTAGGAGTATCCGATGTATTTTTAGGAATCAAACGATGCTCTTCATCATCTAAGTCAATTGTTATTGTTGAAGGCAATGCTTCATCAAATATCACATATATCGATTCTTCTATCTTCTTTGTTCTTTTATTATATACTCTGAATCCTTTACCAGCGGTACTGTAGCCCAAGAAAATAGCTTCATCTGATCTCGTAAAGAATTTTCCAAGGTTGTCTTTTCCATTGTTTAGGATGAAACACTTTAAGTCAAATGCTCGAAAGTAAGAAAAATTTGGTTTTCTTCCTTTCCACAACTCATAGGGGGTCTTTTTTAGAATAGGTCTTGTAAAACATCTATTAAATACATAACATCCCATGGATACTGCTTCTGCCCAGTATCCATAAGGTAGTCCACTTTTACACAGCATGGTCTTGACCATGTCAAGCAACGTTTTGTTCATTCTCTCTACAACTCCATTTTTGTTGAGGCGTCCATAGATAAGAGAAGTTATGAGTTATACCTGTTGGACCCCGTTTTCGAAGTCCAACATTCGGAATCATAAAAACATGGAAGACCCATTTCTTATAACTTATAGAACATAATTTGGGAAACTTTTAATTGGAATTTCATACCGGCTTCTTCAGAAAATTTGTTCCCCCTTTATCTTAAGTTTCTAAAGACACCAAAAACGCTCAATTTGGTTCAGAAATAAAGAAGTTATGGCCAAAACACTTTTGGACTAATTCTAAACCAAGACTGAACACTACAACTAACTTCACTCCAGAGATTGAAAGTCTTGGGGCCTAAATTGAAAATTGATTCCTTCAGATAAGTTGTAGCTCCATGTCTCTAGTTTGTTTAGAAACAAGAATCATCAAAATTGGAGCTCTACAGGTCAAGATATCGCCAAAATATTGAAGCATATTTAGAAAAAAAATCCATCTCATACTCTTTTAACTGATCCTCTCACTTTGATTCAATCCATCTTTTTTAAATTAATAACAAAAGCTATAAATTTTTTTAAAGAGGTAGAGGAATGTCTTAGGAATCCAACACTTCAAAAATCAGATCAATCAAAGCTCGGACGAAAAAGTTATAGCCAAAAGAGTGGAGAGAGGTCGGGTTAGGGGAAAAAGATCGGCCGCGTCGCACTGGCGGTCTTACTTCTTCCGACATCCTAACTTCCACAATTCATAAATTTTGAACCAGAACTCCTAAATTTTCAAATTTGGTATCAATTGAAAGTTAAAATAATGTTCTACAACTTCCATGAAGAACTTAAAAACAAATTCGGACTCTATAAGGGTCAAAAGTCCACATCAAAGTGGTTGTCCGACAATTTCATCCTAAACAGCATCATAACTTCTAAAAATCATATCTTTCTACTCCAGTGTCCAAAAATTCCATACTTTATATCAACGGAAAGCTAAAAGGATAATCTACAACTTTCATGAAGACAACTTTGGCTAATTCTACCTAGATCGATACAATTTTTTCATTGAATTTTCTGAACACCATTCCTACACCTAGGAAGGTTTACTAAACACAATATTTCCTCATAATCAACCACTACCCAATACCTTTCAGTACTCTTGAATTTCACTCCAAGCAATTCATCCCATACACCCTTTCAATCTCCAACATGTTATACCAAAACAAACAACCAATTGCAATCTCAACAAGGAAGAATAGGCACATACACATTCCTCTTCCATAAAAGTCATACACAACATATAAAATAACACAATCATATACAAAAGGAAAAATCCTTGGATTCTCATTCTCATTTCTAACCAAAATGAATGTTCATACATAGCTTTAATTACATATCAACATGTCCATCACAAATTTATCACAAGATACAAAATACATGAGATGCTCAATGTTTGATATGCTTATAAAGCTATCCAAAACTCTAGTCACTAACTTAGTGCAAATGTATCTAATGTCTTGGAGTTTTCTGATGCCTTGCAAGGTTCAACGCTCGTCTTGTTTTGCACCTGAGGAGGGAAAGTGGGGTTAGCAACCCGGCTCTGTTGGAACCCCACCCTAGCGAGTCACATGTCCGACGTCCTACGTGACATCTGGACGCGCATCCCACAAGGGAGGTGTTCCCCACCAAGCCAAACCTTAACCAAAAGTCCCTGAATCACTTACTTCCGAGCAGATTTTGGGATAGCTCAGAAAGGAATTTCAATAAGACTTCTTCCCAACACTTGTTCCTCATTGCCTTACATTTCTAACGACTCCAAAAATGCTCAATTTGGGTCAAAAATAAGGAACTATTGGCCAACACACTTTCGGGCTAAAGTTAAACCGGGATAAATACTACACCCGAATTCACTCCAAAAATTGAAAGACTTAGGGCCTAAATTGGAATTTGATTCCTTAAGATAAGTTGTAGCTCCATGTCTCTAGTTTAATTTGAGTCAAGAATCAACTCAATTGGAGCTCTACAGGTCGAGATATCTCCAAAATACTGAAGTATGCTCAGAAAAATATCCAACTCATACTCTTTTTAATCGATCCTCTCTCTTTGACTCAATCAATATTTTTCAAATTAATCTCAAAAATCATAAATTTTCATAAAGAGATAGAGGAATGTCTTAGCAATTCAACGCTTCAAAAATTAGGCCAATCGGAGGTCGAACGGAAAAATTATAAGTAAAAAGTGGAGAGAGGTCGAATCAGGGAAACATGATGTAAAAATGCATGCATTAGTCGACTAGTCGAAGGCTACTAGTCGACTAAGTCGACTACAGTGACTGACCTGGAAAACTCTGCTCTCTTTTTTTCCGACAACCCAACTTTCACAACTCATAACTTCTGTTCTTGAACTCCAAAATTTGCAAATTTGATATCAATGGAAAGATAAAAGAAAGCTCTACAACTTCCATGAGAACTTAAAAACCAAAAAGGCCTCTAAGGGAGTCAAAAACCACCTCAAAGTATCTGCCAGATAAATATCATCCCAAAAATAACAAAACTTATAAAAGTCATAATTCTCTACTCCATTGTCCAAAAATGTCATACTTTATATCAATAGAAAGATAAAAACATAACCTAC
>JAOSBM010000001.1:10213152-10227860 GCA_027568955.1 Erythroxylum tenue
CCTTAGTCTTGTTCTCCCAATTTTGCCCTTCTTTTGTCTTTTATGGCTCTACTCCTTTAAGCCACTTAACTCCTTAACTAATTTAATTCTGACACGTCATTGTAATTTCTAATTTCTACATTCAATACCCCATTCATACTTGCTAATTTAATGACTCAACTCTAAAAAATAATAAAACAATTAAATCAAAATAAAGAACAAAAAAATTTAAAAAAATCGGGCCCCAACAATACCATTATTGTCATAGAATTCTTCAAACTTTTTGTTATCAAATTCTCCTCTATGATCACTCCGAATTGAAGTGATGTAGTACCCTTTTTCTATCTAAATTTCTCAACAAAACTTCTTAAACACTTTAAAAGCATCATCCTTATTGATAAGAAATAAGCCCATGTAAATCTGGAGTAATTGTCTACTAGAACAAAATCGTAATGTTTACCACACAAACTCGAAGTCCTTGTGGGACCGAATAAATCCATGTGCACAAGTTCAAGTGGTTGGTTA
Source organism: Erythroxylum tenue (assembly GCA_027568955.1). Lineage (NCBI taxonomy): Eukaryota > Viridiplantae > Streptophyta > Magnoliopsida > Malpighiales > Erythroxylaceae > Erythroxylum > Erythroxylum tenue. The sequence continues at coordinate 10,213,657 of JAOSBM010000001.1, forward strand.
GTAAACATAATGTTTTTAGGAGGAAAGCTGCTTTTGACTTGTTTACCTTTTAAACAAATATCACAAACTTGATTGCTTTCAAACTTTTAAGGTCGGTAATCCTTTTACTAACTCGTTTTTGGACAATTTTAATAGAATGCTCATGCCAGCATGTCCAAATCTTCTGTGCCAAATAAACGAATCCTTTCTTATAAAGACAAAACACTTAATACTTTGTGAAGGCGTGTCTTCCAGTTGAGCATAATATATATTCTAATTTCTAGGACCAACAAAAATAATATTATCATTATGAATATCAATAGTTGTATAATGAGATGCATAGAAAATGACTTTATAACCCTTGTCATATAGCTGACTCATACTCAACAGGTTATGTTTCAAACCAACAACAAAGAGAATGTTATCAATAGAGGTAGAGTCAGAATTACTAGTTTTATCAATTCCGGTGACCTTTGCTTTATTTTTGTCTGCAAAGACAACATTACCTCTGTATTTTCTTTCAAAGTAGTTAAAGTGTGATATTTCACCTGTCATATGTCTCGAACAACCACTATCAACCATCCATTGATTCTCCCTTGTCTCAGTTTTAAAACATATCTGTATAAAGCAGTATCTTATTTTAGGTACCTAAATTTTTCTAGGTCCTTTCGGGTTAGTAGTTTGACCTTCGGTCTCCAAACATACATCTGAGATAATTTCTTTTTACGAAAATTACAATAATGACTAATGTGACCATGTTTACCACAATAATCGCACAAAACAGATGAATGATAGTTGTTATGATTTAGGTTCCTGTTGTCTTGGCTATAATTGTTATTGGATTTAACAAAGAAGTTTTTGTATGACCTAATATTCTTATTTTCATTGTATCCTATTCTGGCCTTATCAAAAATGCATTGACCACTACTAAGCAATGCATCAAGATTCTTCCTTCCATCAACAAAATTTTCCAGATCTTTTTCTAGAGATAAGATCTTTCCACCACTTTTCTCCTTTTCAAGTTATAAGGTGACGACTTTTTCTTCTAACTGTCTTACCTTATTAGGATCAATTTTAAGTAGCGAAGTTTCCAACTTAGCTACTCTTTCTTCTAAAACTACCTTTTCAGAAACCTTTTGTTTATAGTCAACCTCAAGAGACATATTACTGGTAGTCAAATTCTTATCGCAGATTCCAATGATTTAACCTTACTTTTTAGAGATGCATCATTGCTCTTGGACTTCTCAACTTCTTTGAAATACTTCACTGTTAACTTTTTGTACTGATCATACAATTCATTATATACATTTTTCAATTCATCAACTACAATATTAGAGTCATAATGATATACCTCATTGTCTCCAGATTCAACCATGAAGCAAACGTTATAGACTTCTTCTGCTTCTTCTTCAAAGTTTTCATAATTCTCATCTGACTAGGCTGTAGTCATCACTTGATTTCTATATTTTCTATTTTCTGATTTTTCCTTTTGAAGAAGAGGGCATTCTGATCTTGTATGTCCAGGCTTCTTGCAGTGATAACATATGATTTAATTGTTTTGTGTATTGTTATTGCTATTGCTACATTTTGATAGGAACTTGTTGTTTCCAACTTTCTTGTTTCTTTCTCTTTTCTGCATCAACTTCTTTTTATAGAAGCGGGCATAAAGTTAAATTCATCATCTCCATCTATTTCCAACTCAATGTCACTTTCATCACCTTTTGATTTGTCAGTTGCATTTAGTGTCATTCCTTTTCTGTAGGAGGATCCTTCTACTTGCCTGAGCTCGGTTTCATGGATCATCAGATTTCCTCATAGCCAATCGAGTGAAATAGTGTCTAAATCCTTTGTCGTTTCTAGAGCTGTTACCTTATGTCTCCATTCCTTTAGTAATGATCTCATAATCTTTATTACGAGCTCATCATTAGGATATATTTTTCATAAGTTCTTTAAGGTCGTGATGATGTGGTTGAAGCGTCCGAAGAATTCATCTATGGTCTCCCCCTGTTTTATGCCAATAGTTTCGTATTGATGCACTAAAAGACTTATTTTATGTTTATTTACCTCATTCGTCCCTTCAAAGGTAACTTGAATTTTGTCCCACATTTCTTTCGCTGTAAAGTAGTAGGATATCTTTTCATATTCTTCTAGAGACCACACACATATTAGGTGATGTTTTGCCTTAGAATTTAGTTATGTATTTCTTCTTTCAACATCAGTCCATAATTCCACGTTATCAAAATTGGGAATTGTAGCTCCAACTCTAATTGTTTGCCATACTTCGATATCTACAGATTTGAGATATATGGTCATTCTCTCTTTCCAGTATGAATAGTTGTTTCCATTGAAGTAAGGAGGCTTTGAGATGAATTGTCATTCAAAACTTCTCAAGGTGTTTGTCATGATCTATCACGTGTTGTAAATCACAAAAATGTGAAACCTCGCTTTGATACCAAATGATAAAGCAAAAACATGCAAGACGGGGGATGACTTATTTATGACTAAAAAAATTTTACAAATTACTTTCAATTCATAAAAAAATACAGATCCTAGTTAACAAATAAAAAATAGAAGGAGCTTGTTAGACGATAAAGCTTTTTAAATGACAAGAGCCTATTAGGCAAAAGGAGCTTTTTTTGGGATAGGACCCTGCTTAAATGAAAGGAGCCTAGTGAATGATGAATCCTGTTAAAATAATTTAAAAATAGAACACGCCTTTAAAACTAAAAGGAACCATCAGCAAGTTGAAAACATAAGGGACCTATTATAAAAGTGAAGGAGTCTGTTGCTGAAATGAACACACACACAATATAATACAAAAATATAAAAGCTAACAAGAGAGAGAGAAGAAGGATGTGGTTGATTTATACTGGTTTGACTTACAACCCAAGCCTATGTCCAGTCCCTAAGTATTCAACTTGAGTGTTTCACTATAAAAGCAAGTAATAATTTGACGAGCCTCTTCAAGCTCATAAGTTATTTTTTTTAAGGTTCTTCAACCTTCCACACTAGTAGTATTTCACTAGTCTCTACAAGCTCTCAAATAAAAATGAGGTTTGCTCGATATAAGCTTCTGTAATCTCTCTCAATAGAATTTCACTTTCTAACGCACAAGAGAATTTTTACAAAGATTTCACTTTCAAGAATGTATATGCTTTTATGAAGTTTGATAATATAGCTTTGCAAGCTTCTGTAATGTTCAGTTGTTGTTCACAATCTCATTGGCTCTTCCTTAAATAGTCAATTTCTTCAATTAGCCATTACTTCACTTACATCTTTAGTCAACTAGATGGATTTAAGTCTAAATAACTTCGATGTCATCTTTGCTAAAAAAAATCCAATAATCACAGGGATAATATAAGTCCTTCACAATTAGTAGGATCCCATCGGATAAACCATTTCTAATAAGATATGTTCATAATGAAGGTTCCTGTAAGAAAGAAAGCGTATTTCTTATTATTTTACATCCTTTTGAGAATAAGACCGTTAATTATACAAGGAAATAAATCCAATTTGAATTTTGAAATATTATACAGTTATCATCAAAATCGTTAATCATAAACTTTAAGCTAACATATTTTTCAAATATTGTTATATCATTGTCAAAGTTGCTACAAAAAGATGTTATTTGAACTTGGAAATGAATGTTAAGAAGGTTTTGACAAGCTCGAAGCATTATTGATAAGTACATCTATTATTTAGCCACTAAATTGGTATCTTTCATTTGAGATCAAGTGCTATGTCAGGAATTTTATAGTGGGAGCTATTTTAGGATAAAGGATTAGAAAACAGAGTCATGCAATATATTATACTTCAAGAACATTTCATGTTGCATAGCATTATTACTTTACAACTGAGATAGAGTTTTCAGCAATCATTTTTGCTTTAAATAAATTTACATTTTATTTGGTTTGCTCTGAAGTTATTCTATATTTTAACCATGCAGCATTGAAATACCTTTTGGTAAAGAAGTAATATATACCGAGGTTGATATATTGGACTTTACTACTTCAAGAATTTGATTTGGTAATAAGAGATTGAAATGAAGTTGAAAAAAATTTAGTGGTAGACCACTTAAGTAGGCGGGTAAAAGATGAAGATATTTTACCTATTTCTGATAATTTTCCAGATGGGCAATTATTCCAAATGAAAGTTATCATATGTTTTATAAAGTCTAGCATTTTCAATACATTTGGAGTTCCACGAGCTATTATTAGTTATCAAAGGTGTCACAATATAGAGTGCATCATCAAGTAGCCACCACATATCATCCATAAAAGAATGGATAAGCAGAAGCATCTAATAGAGAAATGAAATCTACTTTAGAAAATATGGTGAATCTAAGAATAAAGGATTGGAGTTTACGTCTATATGATACTCTTTAAGTTTATTGTACAACTTACAAAAACACCAGTATGAATTTCATGTTATCGATTAGTATTTGGTAAAGCTTATCATTCACTTGTGGAGATTGAACATAAAGTTTATTAGGTGGTACGACACTGCAACATTGATTTGGACAAAGATGGGGAGGCAAGAAATACAATTGAAAGAATTAAAGGAACTAAATTTGGTTGCCTACGAGAACTTGAGAATTTACAAAGAGAAACCTGAATTATTCCACGATAATATGATCTTGAGGAAGCAAATTGAGGAAAGTGTTATTATATAGTTCTTGATTAAAACTCTTGCTAGGTAAGTTATTTTTAGATGGATTAGTCATTTTATTATCATTAATGTATTTCCTTATGGTATAGTGGAAATAAAGAGTTTAGATATTGAAATGATCTTCAAGGTGAACGGACATAGATTGAAATAATTTTGTAAGGAGATGATGGTCTCAAGTTTGAAGGATATTGATTTGGCACTTCCTCAATACATAAAAGATTAAGAAGAAAAAGCCCCATCGAGCGTTACGACATTAAACAATTGTGCTCCTTGGAAAACAACTCAAACATGATAATATATATTAGTTCCATTTCAGTTATTTATAAGTTCCATTTGCTTGCTTTTAAGTGGTTGATTTATTGGTTTAAAGGAAAATTTGGGTCTTAAGTTCTAGAATACTAAAATTTAAAAGGTGAGATCACGCCTTATATACCTGAATTTTTTAAAATTAAATCCCTTAAGTTCCAAATAAGTTGAGATTACGCCTTATGCAATTCAACTTTAAGGATAAAAGTCCTAATAAAGTTCCAAAATACTAAAATTCATAAGGTGAGATCATATGTTATGTAATTCAGCTTTCAGGATAAAAGACCTAAAGTTCTAAAATAATAAAATTCATAAGGCGTGATGGCTTTATGTAACTCACGTTGAAGGTAGCAACCATTTTAAGTTCTATAATGCTAAAATGAATAAAGTGAGATCACGCTTTATACAATGTAGCTTTTTGAAATTAAATTCCGTAAATTCTAGATTACTAAAATACATAAGGTAAAATCGTGCCTTATAAATGTTAGTAAATTGCTTTATTTTAAGGAATCATTGATTTTTCAAAAATAAATAAATATGATAAAATAAATAAATAAAACATTAGAATTTTTTATATATTGAAAATAAAATAAAAATCCTAACAACTTTTTTTGTTCAGGTTTTGCATTCCACGGACCAGTCTTAGACCAGCTTCTCCACACACGTTTTGATGGCCCTCCACCAGCTCTAAGCATCTAACACCAGTGATGCAATAAGAAGTCCACAAGTAGCGTCCACTAAACTATCTCCAATGTCCCCCTTCATCGCACAACACCAGGAACCAGACTCCACGTACGTATCCAGCAACCTGTATCGCACACCAAATAACAGGTGACCAAGCATCAGAGCACCAAGTAGTCACACCAGCGTTGCGCTGCATCACATCTGGCAATGTCTCACACCAAGCAACAGCAACTCTAGTCCACAAACATGCCACGCCCACCAGTGTTGCAGCGCATTAACACTCCATCAGGCCAGCAAACGTCCAGAACGAAACAAGTCGTCCTCCACCTATGTCCACAAGTCTCCAGCCATGCATCCCACCAGTAGTGACGCACTCAACCAGGCACTAGAGAAGCTCCAAGCGTCCTCTCAAACCAGGTCACCATCTCACCAATGTTCCAGAACTCACACCCCAGCGGCAAGATATAAATATACGATGAATCCAATTGATACGCCTCTATGTCTACGTATACCGTAGTACATTTCATTTCAAATGCTCACAATTTAGGGGAGTACTCTAATCTCTAACTCCTTTTATATTGATTAATCTTGTGAAATGTGATCATCTTATGCATACATTGACATAGTGTATGGTTTAGGTATGGGAGAGAGTGAATGTATATACCATGTTTTCAATAGGTCTTTATTTTTCTATAGTAAAATTTGTGATTTGTTCTTGGTCTAATGAATAATACATATGTTGATTATTCATTATAGCAATCTTAAATTTTTATTATTTTTTAGAAATATTTACTAAATTAGGATTCAATTTTGGTTTGAGTTTGAATGAACAAGAGAGACGAGCATAATTAGTGTTTTTCTATAAATTACTTAAAACGTCTCATTTATTGAATGAAAATGTGCAATGCTGATGCATTTTGATACTCATGTGAACTTTTGAGCCTAAGATCAATTCATTATATTTGTGCTCATGCTTTTTTTTTTGTGTGGTGTGTGTTATCAAACAAGGGTTATTTATGCTAGAACTTGCTCTTGTATTCATTTTGAGAGTATTTTTTAGTGAATTTATGCATAGAGATGAAAGGGGCACTTAGTTATAACCTTTTTGACCTATAAAAACCTACCTCAATTTTTCCCCATATAGAACTAATTTGAGCCTTGACATTTCTTTCATCGCATATTAACCTTGTTACAAACCAAATTTACCCTTTTTTTCCTTAATTACCTTAATAATTTTGAGTACTAAATTGAAGGAGTTGTATAAAGCTTATTTGCATAAGATTTTAACTATATATGTGAAAAGTAAAATAGTTTATTCAAGTTGAAATTTTTTTATTTCTCAATTTTTTTAGAATAAGGGGAATTAAAGTAAAAAAGTGAAAAAGCAAGAGAAAAAGAAAATGTACAAAAAAGGAAAAAATGAAGATGTGATTAAAAGTATACAATTTGAATCAAATGAATTTTGGACCAAATTGAGTTAAAAATTGAGAAGATAAGTTTATATGCTTTCTTTGATTTATTAACCCTAAAATTTCCTTATTTTCCATTCGTTTACCTAAGCCATGTTACAACTCTAAGTCTCTTTGATTTATGCATTAAATTCACATTTGTTAATGGTGTAGATATAATTCATAAGCAAGCTTATGGAAATAACTCGTTATTTTGATTTGAGAGTTTAACAAACCCTAATCACTTTAGTGTATAAAGTGAAATCCATAAAATTGTATCAAGTCATGTTTCGCTTGATTTTGATGGAATTTATGAGATTTTATGTTTTCATTATAAAAATTTGTCCTATGAGTGATTGTTATGTTAATTGCTATTTTATCTTAAAAATTCAATGTATATTAATTTTGGGGATAGTTTTAGATGACGTAAAAGAGGGCGAGAGGTTGTTAATAGGATCATTGATATATTGAATTGATGTATTCTTAAGGATAAGCATGAGTTCAGTACGGGGAATTTAATAAGATGTGATTTTGCTATTTTTAGGTTGATTTTTGGTGCTTAGTTAGTAAATTAATATTTTTTTTAGCAGGGACAAGTGGAGATTGCATCAAATTTAACATGAAAAATCAAATCGGAGCACTATTTATTAAAGCCACGATTTTTGGAGAGATGGAGTAATGACATATTGTTAAAACAGATAAGACAAGATTGAGCCAAATTCACTCAAAAAAGTTTATTTCAATTAGGAAACTTATTCTTAGCCCTATTATGTAGGGATCTTGATTTGTCTAAAAGATAATCTCTAGAATATTGAAACAAGATAGTTTTTTTTAGGAGAAAGAAAGATAAGCGTTAGCCATAATTCCCTTTTGTCTTTAGTTTGTTTTTCTCTCTTCATTCTTTTATTTTTGGTGGTGGAATTACAGAATGACTGGCTAAATTTGAATTTTTTGATTCAAGGGGAATCAAAACTCAAGTTGTGACTTTGGGAGGCTTTGTTCTAAACCTAGATTTTATTTTAATTCAAGTACTTTTTGTTTCATATTCTTTTATTTCATAAGTAATTTATATTGATTAGATAAAATGAATTTTATATTAATTATTCTATGGCTATCCATGTGTTTAGTGAAATATTTACACATTTAACTTATAAGAAATATGCAAACTAAATTTAATCTTTCAACTAATTTGTCATATGTCAAATCAACATCACTTTCACACAGGTTAGGGTTAGATATTACCTCATCATCGTCTGTAGTAGCAAAGTACATATGTGTTATCTTTTCTTCCAAATGCTCATTTTTAGATTCACTTGTTTTATCATAAGTTGGTATTTTAAGTGATTTCTTGTTGTCCTTTTTATATTTTTTTTCGTACTTCTCGTTATCTTTGAGTAAAGGACATGGTAATTTTTATGGTTGGGTTTTCTATATTTAAAGCAAATAATGTTGAGGACTTATGTTTTAAATCACTTTTACCTTACTTGAAGTTATTTCTTTTGGATAATTTCTTCTTCAAGAATTTTTGAATTTTCTAGTGATTAAAGCAATGACTTCTTCAATATTTTCATTAGTTGATGTCTCTTCCTCTTCACTTGATTTTTCCTTTGAGGCTTTGAATGATAAATTCTTTTTCTTTTGGGGAATCATTTCTTCTTGTATCTCTTGAAGCCTTATTTTGTATGTGAAGAGGGATCTAATAATTTCCTCCAATGATAGTGTTGTTAAATCCTTAGTTTCTTGGATGACCGTCACTTTAGCTTCCCAAGCCATTAAAGTGACCTAAGCAACTTTCTCACCATTTCAACATTAGTATATGTCTTTACAAGATCCATGAAAGCATTAATGATATAAATGAATCTAGTTACATGTTATATATACTTTCAGCATGCTTTATTTGAAACAATTCATATTGATGTGTTAACATGCTTACTTTCATTTTGTTTACTTGGTTGGTTCACTCATGTGTAACTTATAAAGTATGCCAAATTAAATTCATTTCTTTCTAATACACAAAAAGGAAGCGTATGGCCATATTATTTAAGGAAACCAATGGTTTATGTTCTTCTTTTACTTTAGGTTCCTTTTGGCCATTAAGAAGAATTTCATCTTAGTTTTCCAATAAAAGGGAATCATTTCCATTAAAGAAAGGTGGTCTACTAATGCTTTGGCCCTCTTGGTTGAATTATGATGATGATGCTTCTAAATATGCCATTAATCTTTGCTGTAAGATTTTGTTTAAAATGCTAACCTAATAGACCTACTCTGATACTATTTATTAGTCCCTAATGGCACCCAAGAGGGGAGATGACATCACTTGGTAATTCCAAAGAGGCTCAGTCACACAAATATGAAACAATAATGCCCAAATGATTGAAATACTCGTACAAATATATGTAAAATACAACCAAATGCTTCTTAATGTTTAAAACAATGAAAAAAACACCTATTTATAGTGTTTTAGGACTCTTCCTAACTGTTATAATTGTTACAATGGCTACTTGTAGTGTACTAGTTGGCTAGTATAATATATTGGTTGACTAGTATACATTAAAAGCACTAGATTTACTAGTCGTTAGGACACTAGTTGACCAATATAGCATATTAGTTGATCAATATATTAACCAATGTTATAATAAGCTAACATTACATTAAATTTAACAACTTTAACTTATATTGGTAGACCACTAACCCATGTAGGTTGACCATTTACCCTAAAAACATGATTTTAGCAACTTTAAATACTCAAACTCAATTTGTTAATGCAACTATGATTTAAACACTTCTCAAAATGTTCCCGAAATTTTGTTTGGTAGATTGGAAGGATTTTATATTAAAACCAAAAGCTTCAATGCCTCTTGATGAGTGGAAAGATTCACATAATGAAGTGAAATGAAATGTTTGTGCATCATGAGCCTTTCAAAACATCAAAAGTGATTAAATAAGATTACAGTTAACATTAAAAACTAAATAATGACTAGGCCTTAATCTTCTTTTATTCTTAGTTTGTTCTTCATTTTGATGATTGCATACTCCAACTTCTCTTTATCAATTTCATAAGCTACCATCTTAAGTTTATAACTTCATTTTGTTCTTATATTGTGTTGACCTGAGGGAAGTTCCAGTTAGTGTTTTGATGATAACAAAACATAATTACTACTAATGGCATTAAGGACTAAATTATATAGGCCGACCAATCACCCTAAAAACATTATGTTTTGTTATTATTAAAAGATCCATTGGAACTTCCCTTGGTTCAACAACTTAAAAAGGCTCATTACAACCTTAAATAAGTCCCTTGAACTTAGTTTACCAAATTTAGATCAATTTTTTAATAACTTTCATTAGTTTTTAGTCCACATTACAATATTTTGTTTGTTTGAAGCATACCACATTACAATATTTTGTTTGTTTGAAGCATAGATAAAAGTTATGTTCTTTTGTTACTCTATAAGGTAATATGATGATTATTAGTTTGTTACTCTATAAGGTAATATGATGATTATTAGGAATGACCTGGGCGATATTACAAAATTGAAAAAATATCTTTGCCATCACTTTGACATGAAAGAATTAAGACATGTAACATAATTATTTAGATCAGAAATCCTTTATGATGATTTGAGTTATTATCTCGCTAAAATGAAGTATACTACTAATTTCATATCTCATACATATATAACTGACAACAAAACTGTTTTCATTCATATTAATAGTGATGTTCATCTTATACCAATACATAGAAAACCTCTGGATGATCCTACATTATATTAACAACTAGTAAGGAGTTTGGCATATCTTATAGTTATTCATCCTGACATAGCCTATATGTAGTTCATATTGTGGGTTAATTTACAACAGCTCCTTTAACCATTGATTATTCTACACTATGTAAAGGCACCCTGTTTTATAATATCCAACTCTCATAATCCTTTTCTTTAGAGTTCCACACATACTCTAATGTTGATTGGGCTAGGTATTCTCCTGATTGATGTTCTACAACTAAAGTTTGTTTATTTCTTAATTTTCCTTTTATCTTATGGAGAAGAAAGAAAAAAATAATTGTAGTGTGTTTTTGCACTGAAACTAAATATTGGCCCTCTAATGACACTAATTCTAAACTTATATTGTTACATTGGCTATTAAAAGACATGGAATTGCCCATTTATAACCTACTACCATCTATTGTGATAATCGTAGTGTCATTCTGTAACATCCCATCCCCATATTAAGGGTTAGGACCTGAAATTTTAGTACATGTGAGCTTAAAGAGAAATTAAGACAATGCATTTTCTTGCTCATGTATCATATTAGCATATATGCATATAAATACGGAATGTTTTCGTATAATATTTTCGTATAAAAAGTTGTACATGCATTCATTGATAACTTCAGGGTATAATTGATATTCAATGCGATTTTATTGAAAATGAGGAGTAGAAAGAGTGATCTTGGTATGAGTTATGATAAGGAAAGATTTTGAAACAAGATTGGTAGTGATCTGGAAAATGTTTACTGAGTGTGCTTCAGTCTGTTAGCCATAACGTTCTCTCTAGTTATCCAAACGAGATGATTCTTAAACCATTGGATTCGTAAGATATTTCTCGACATCTCCACCAAAAATCAAAGCTATGTGAGATATAAGGAAAGAGATTAAGTGAAAAGAGTGAGACCGGTACAGTGAGTGTGTTCTTCAATCGTATGAACTGGTGTTATCTCACTGAACTTACTTCTGTATTTTAATGTTTTCTAGATCAATAGAGGTTGAAATAAGATGATTTCTAATTTTTGGTAAACTAGAGACATGGAGCTACAAATAGTATGAAGAACTTGGAATCTGATTCAGTCTTTAGGATGTTTAAAATTCAGATGGAAGTTATGTGTAGTATACTGTTATGGACAAGAACAGTCCAAAATGTTTGAAGTGTATCTTCTGAATCACTGAACCAAATTCAATGATTTCGGTGGCATTATAAACCTAAGAAAATGGGGGGACATCTTTCTAGAAGAAAGTGTTATGTTAGAATGTTCAAGGGTAATTGTGGCAAGACACTTAAGTATATGTAACACCCGGTATCTAATCTACTCGGTATACCGAAATAAATCGGAATTTAAGACTGATGTCATTAAAATCACATAACAGTGACTAATAATTTTTTGTGACATCAAATTAATGATGTATGACATTTTTCGATGGTCACAGGAAATTGTTTGTGCAGAGGTTTAAAAAACCAGAACAAGGTTGACATTTTTGTAAATAAGTGGACTTAAGGCATATATAAGGGGCTAAGTTGGGAATAAGACAAAAGAGTGTCTTCTTCTTCTCTCTAAACCACCAAAAATCACCATTGGAGCTCCTATCAAGCTTTTTCAATCCTTGTAGCTAGATTTGGAGGGTGAATCAAGTCATTTCCTCAACATAAAAAGGTAAGCCTCCATTCAAATGCTTAGATCTATGGACTAAAGCTTAGTTTTCTCTTCTTTTGTGAAACCCATTTTGATGGAATGTATGGTTTTGATGTTTGGATGATGGATCTTTGTTCTTTTATGTCTAATGACACTTAAACATGAAGAGATTTCGTTTTTATGGTGATTTGGGGGGTTAAATCAAAACCTAGGTTTTTGGAAGGTTAAGTTGTCATGGAGACAGATTCGTAACTCTCTTTCTACATTTGTTTTGAGTTGTTTAACGTATGAATCTGGAGAAACTCAAAACATATAAGTTGTAGATCCAGATGTCTACTATCTCCCTGATGTTTTTCATGATTTTAGGGTGAGCTAAATAAGTGTAAGAGGCCCCGAATTTGTACTGGTTCAGAATACCAGCGAGATTGAAACGAGAACTGAAAGTTAATTGTTTGAAGACCTTAGGGTTAGAATTGGAGGGTGAGTTCTTCTTACGAAAAGCTAAAAAATGTGTCCTCTAAGTTCTGTATAAAGTAAGTTTTAATTGGATGAGTGTTCTGTTAGATATGGCCGAATAAGTGAAGCATGTTACTAACTTTAGAGTTACAGAAGAGAACAGAACCAGAACAGGCTTGTAAAAATCACAATAAATCCAATTTACATAATTTTTTAGCTTTCTTTCGATATGTGATATCCATATGAGTCTATTGAAAATGAAGCTTTGAATCACCTTAATTGGATAAGAAATGAATGAGTTATAAAGTTTTGAGTCAGGAAGGGTCCAACTCATGACTGCATGTTAAAGCTGATTGTAAATGGGAGATTTGGATTCCCTTAATAACCGAATTAGAACATGGTCATAAAAGAAGAAATGTGAATTTATGTGTTAACTAGAGGTCTGAAAAGTTTGAAAAATATTGGACCAATGTATAAAAAGTTATGCTTCAAGAATGATACCTATGGTGATGGTTTAGTGAATAAATAGTAATGTGTAATGAGATGTGTTAAGAAATGAGGTTTATGTGAGAATCACTAATGCGGGTATATGTAATTTTCATGCATGTTACCCAATAGCTTATGAAAGCAGATAAGGAATAGAACTGGAAGTCGTACCTAGTACCTCTCAAGTTGAAGAAAGTTAGAAGAGAGTAAACAAGAAATTCAGTTATGATATAGAGTAATCAAGTGTTCTTGAAGGATGAGCTTACAATAAGGGGTAAAGATTGAAAGGAGCATTTAGAATGATCAAGTGCAAATAAAGTGTAAGTCTAAGTTCAATTAGACACATATGAATTTTGAAATGAGAATGAGCTTATGCGATGTAGAACATATACTCGGGATTGTCATTGAACATGCATTGTACATAGCCCATATAGCTATTTGGGCATAAATGAGTTTTGTAATGATTGTGAATTGTGTATTGCATAAATTGTGATATGCAGGTTAAGCATCTGCATACAGGCGTTCCAGAATTGGAAACAAATGCTATCTTTGGAGCGTACTGTGAGTAGACATAGATGGTCTTACTTTATTGTTTATTATTTGAAATTTGGTATTATGTGACTATTGAATGATCGTGTAGATGTGATTGTGTATGTTAGATTCCGGACAGGAGTTCCGATGATTGTGATATTTTATTTGAATATTGAAGTGTTATTGAATGAGAATTGGATGAATTATGTGTATATATGTGATTGTTAAATGTGTATTTGG
>JAOSBM010000001.1:10236082-10258569 GCA_027568955.1 Erythroxylum tenue
TCTTCCTGTTAATTTCAAGTTATCCTCAAGTATGAGTCCTAGCAATGAAGAAGAGAGGATGGAGATGTCTCGAGTACAATATGCATCAGCAGTGGGAAGCTTAATGTTCGCTATGATTTGTACAAAACCAGACATTGCACATATAGTGGGAGTAGTTAGTAGATACATGGCGAATCCTGGTCGAGAGCATTGGAATACTGTCAAAAGGATTCTTAGATATATCAAAGGAACCTCAGATGTTGCATTACGTTATGGAGGATCAGATTTTACTGTCAAATGATATGTTGATGTTGATTATGCAGGTGATCTTGATAAAAGTAAGTTCACTACAGGATATGTGTTTACACTAGCTAAAGGAGCTATGAGATGGGTTTCAAAACTGTAGTCAGTTGTGGCTACGTCAACAACAGAAGCAGAATATGTAGAAGCTACACAAGCAAGTAAAGAAGCAGTGTGGTTGAAGATGTTGTTGGAAGAACTTGGAAATAAACAAGAGAATATTACTCTGTATTGTGACAGTCAAAGTGCTTTGCATCTTGCCAAAAATCCAGCATTTCATTCAAAGACAAAACACATCCGAGTTCAGTATCACTTCGTTCGTGAGAAAGTGGAAGAAGGAACAGTGGACATGCAGAAAATTCATACAAAGGAGAACCTGGCAGATTTTATGATAAAAGCAATCAATAGTGACAAGTTTATGTGGTGTCGATCCTTATGTGGCCTGACAGAGATGTAAGCAACATGAAGCGGCAAGGTAGAAAGAATAGTGTGAAGATCTGATTGATATTCAATCAAATCTTCAAGTGAGAGAATTGTCAAAAATGGTAGGCACCATTCGGTGCCTACCAAAATGGACAGCCACCAACTTTCAAAGTTGGTGGGGATGGCTGGCCAAACTCCTGCCTATAAATAGGCAGGAGATAAATGAAGAGATGTACGAGCAAACAGAGAGAAGTGAGGTGAGAGAGAAAAGAGAGAAAAAGAGAGAGGCAAAAATATTCTGTATATTTTTGTGGGTCTAATTTCTCCTTGTAATTCTCCAGTTTTCCCAATAGTAAAAGTCTTCTATCTTTGCCCGTGGTTTTTACCCTAATTTGGAGGTTTTTTACGTAAAATCTGTGTGTTCATTACTATTCTTCCAATCCTATTTTAGCTGCGAACTTGCTCTAATCTGGTCAATTTTCACAACAACAATAACGAAAAGAAAAGTCCAAGTAAACCAGTATGTCTAGACTCACACCAACTACTAAATTGAAGACGAAGACAGATGTGTGGACGAAGACGAAGATGAACGACCACTGCAACTGCTAGAACTCGAAGACAAAGACGAAGATAAGTTAATCAAATGAAGGCTGCTTCTTATTAGTAAATAAAATCATTTTAGTGGACAAAATGACATCATTTTCATGTCTTTTTTTCTTCTTCTTT
Source organism: Erythroxylum tenue (assembly GCA_027568955.1). Lineage (NCBI taxonomy): Eukaryota > Viridiplantae > Streptophyta > Magnoliopsida > Malpighiales > Erythroxylaceae > Erythroxylum > Erythroxylum tenue. The sequence continues at coordinate 10,237,511 of JAOSBM010000001.1, forward strand.
GAATGCAAATATATTTTTATAGTCAAATGTTATGAAATCTGCAAGTTGTAGTTATGAAAGTTATTTTGTAGCTAAAAACATTTGGCTACAATAATATATTCGTAGCCAAAATGAGAAGAACAAAAGACAATGAAAACATTTGGCCATGAAAATTTATGTTTTTAATTACAAAATCTACTTTCATAGCTGAAATTATAAAATTTGTCTTTTAGCTACAAAAATTATTTCATAACTAAAATTATTTGGCTGCAAAAATATATTATTTCGTAGCCAAATGTATTATGGAATTTATGACTTTTAGCTACGAAATAAAAACATTTGACTACAAAAATATATTCATAACTAAATGAATATATTCATAACTAAATGAATATATTTTTGTAGCCAAATGTTTTAAACTATGAAATCTATTTTCATAGTTGAAATTACAGAATCAGTCTTTCAGTTACGAAAATATGTTTTTAGCTACGAAATCTATTTTCATAGTTGAAATTATGGAATCTGTCTTTCAGCTACAAAAATATGTTTTTAGCTACGAAATCTATTTTCATAGCTAATATTATGGAATTTGTATGTTTTAGCTACGAAAATAATTTTGCAGCTAAAAATATTTCGCTACGAAAATAAGTTCAGAGTTAAAAAAAATATCACCAAATATTTTTAGCTACGAAAGAAATTTAAAAAAAAAGTCAACGTAAACAGTGCACAAAGCTCTTTGCTTTGCAGGGGTCTGGAAAGGGTTATGATATACGCAACCTTTTCTTTGTACTTTTACAAAAAAAACTGTTTTCGTGACTTAAACTTATGACCTTATGATCGTAAATGAGCAACTTTATCAATTATTTCAAGGCTCACCTCAACTACAAAACTAATTACACGGCTAAAAAAGGTTGTCAGCAACGAATATAAAACTTAGCCTATCCTAAACGTTGCCAATAAAATTTAAAAACTTTTGCATCAGCGTTTTTATTCAAAATCGTAGCCAAATGGTGACTTTTTGGAAATTGTAGCTAAAAATAGTAGCCAAAAGGCTACTTTATTGTAGTATTACTACTGTCAAGAAAGATCTTTATTTGATATTTTAATTATTTGAAAATTATTTTGAAGGTGGATGTAGTATAAACAAGCAGAAATAATCGAGAGCAACACAAAATATGAGGCAAGGGATGATTGTATTGATTCTCTGAGTACAACTTTCTGGGAATTTTAATGAAACAGCAAATGAGAGGATGGGATGAGGAAAGAAAGAGAATTCAGATGAGAAAAAGAAGTACAATATTCATGAGTAAATGCATAACGAATTTGTTACAGAGAATCTCCCTTTTATGCCAAGTGATCACCGCCTGTGTGCAAAACCGTTTCTTCAATCTGCTGACTAGGACGAGAGAACAAAGCCATCCAATTTCTTTGACAGCATCCTGGGCCTGTTGCCTCTTCTCAGCATTGGTTGTTTAGCCTGGGCTTGCTCGTTGGGCTCGCACACAACAATATCCTCCCCATCAACAAGCACTTTGCCCGCAAGGTCTAAATCAGGAAAAAAGCTCATCACATTCGAACGATCTTCCCATGTTGCATCAGACTTGGACAAACCTTCCCACTGTACGAGCCATTGCTCAACTTGGGCATTGGCACGTTGGATCATACGAGTTGCCAGTATAGCAGAGGGCTGAAGCAATAGTGAAGAACTAGAATCAACCAAGTTAAGTGGTGTTACTTGTTGTTCCGGCGTCCCAATACATTTCTTTAACAACGAAACATGGAAGACAGAGTGCAGCTTTGCTGAATCTGGAAGTGCAAGTTTGTAAGCGACGTCCCCAACTCGTGCTATAGTCTGATAGGGACCAAAAAATCTCCTACCCAATTTGTTATGTCTCTGCAGCCGAACCGTATTCTGTCTAAACGGTTGCAGCCTGACATAGACCCAATCCCCAACCGCAAACACCACCTCTCGGCGACTCTGATCAGCAAAAGTCTTCATACGAGCCTGTGCTCGACTAAGGTTGTGCTTGAGCAGACTAAGAGTCTTGTCTCGCTCCAAGAATTGAGCTTCAACCAGAGAGTTTCCACAACTTCTAACATACCTCGGAATAGTTGGAGGTGGTCGACCATATAATACTTCAAATGGTGTCATTCTTGCCGATGTTTGGAAAGCGGTGTTGTACCAAAATTCTGCCCAAGGCAACATGTTCATCCAGGTGGCAGTATTATCCGATACATAACATCTTAAGTACATTTCTAAACACTTGTTAAGTGCTTCGGTCTGCCCATCGAATTGGGGATAATAGGCTGGGCTCATGGACAAGGTAGTACCTTGCAAGCGGTGTATCTCCCTCCAAAACTCAATCAAAAACTGAGGGTCACGATCCGAAACAATCTCAGAGGGAATACCGTGTAGCCTAATGACCTCTTGCACAAAGACCGCAGCCACGGAGATGCTTGAAAAATTAGAGGGAAGTCCCATGAAATGCCCATACTTCGACAACCGATCCACAACCACTAAGATCACTGTTTTACCCTTAGACATAGGCAAGCCGGTTATAAAGTCCATGGATATAGCTTCTAATACCATGTTAGGAATGTGCAGGGGCTGCAAGAGGCCCCCAGGGCTAAGAGAAGCAGATTTCATCTGCTGGCAAACAAAACATTCATTAACAAAACGCTTCACATCTTTCCGCATTGATCTCCAATAAAAATTCGTAGACAAACGGTGAAGAGTCCGGGTAATACCAGCGTGTCCTCCCAATGGTGAAGCATGAAATTCAGTCAAGAGTTGAGTACATAACGAGGAGTTGGATGGAACCACCAACCTGTTACGGTTCAGCAGCAGCCAATCTTTGTACACAAACCCCGGTAAGCTGCTGGGATCATCTTGCAGCCTCTGCTGCAAGTCTAAGAGCTCAGTAACAGAAGCATTAGCTTTTCGAAGCTCTACAATCAAAGCAAATTCAGGCTGCGAAATGGATAACAACTGCGGTTCAGGGACCCTTGACAGTGCATCTGCAACGTTATTATGTTTTCCCGACCTGTAAACTATCTCAAACTCATAGCCGATGAGCTTACCAAGCCATTTCTGTTGGTCGGGTGTCTGAATAACCTAGTCTGTCAGATTACGCAAGGGCTGTTGATCAGTGACGATGGAAAACTTCCGACCCAATAGATACTGTCTCCACTTGGAAACGGCCTGCGTAATTGCAAACATTTTGCACTGATAGGTAGATGCTTGCTGCATCCGGGTACTCAATTGCTGGCTAAAGAAGGCGATCGGATGACCCTTCTGAGATAATACAACCCCAATCCCTTTTCCTGAAGCATCAGTCTCAAGGGTGAATGTCTTAGCAAAATTCGGCAACTCTAAAACAGGGGAATTGCTCAACAGATTTTTCAGCTTCTCAAAAGCTGCAGTAGAAAATTCAGCCCAACAGAAGCTATCTTTCCTCAAAAGGTCGGTTAACAGACCTACTACTGTGGCGAAATGACGTATAAATCGCCTATAATACCCTGCTAAGCCCAAGAATCCGCGGACCTCATTAATCGACTTAGGGACAGGTCAATTACGTATTGCCGAGATTTTTTCCGGATCCACCATAACGCCTTGCCCTGAAACAATATGCCCAAGATACGCAACAGAAGTCTGGCCGAAAGTACACTTAGAACGTTTCGCAACCAAATGATGGTCACGCAGAAGGGTTAGTACCATGCGGAGATGATCAAGATGGGCAAGTAAAGAAGGGCTATAAACCAGAATATCATCAAAAAAGACTAACACGAACCTTCGGAGTACAGGCCGAAATACGTCGGTCATAAGGCTCTGGAAGGTAGAGGGCAAATTCGTGAGCCCGAAGGGCATAACCAAGAACTCGTAGTGGCCGTCATGGGTTCAGAATGCGGTTTTGTCCTCGTCCCCTGCTCGAACCCTCACTTGGTGGAAACCCGCAAGTAAGTCAAGTTTGGAGAAATATTGGGCCCCATGTAACTCATCGAACAACTCATCTATTGACGGAATCGAAAATCGGTCACGGACGGTAACTGCGTTTAATGCCTGGTAGTCAACACAAAACCGCCAAGTACCATCTTTCTTCCGGACTAGAAGTACCGGAGACGAGAACGGACTTGTGCTAGGCCTAATTATCCCTTCCTGAAGCATATCCGACACTAAGCGTTCCATCTCTTGCTTCTGAAAATGCGGATATCGATACGGCTTAACATTCACCGGTCCACTATTAGGGAAAAGATGTATGGCATGATCACAGGGGCGGGTTGGTGGCAAACCGTGGGGCTTCGAGAACACATCCGAGAACTCATCAAGCAAGGAATCAATCACGGAACAATTCGCAGCCGTGGGCAACTGATCATCTGACCCCACTTTCAAGCGAAATAATAGGTCAATGGCATCCTTCCGATGTAGCCTCCGTAAACCATTAAACTGAACTGGCTGGGCAGACGGTGACGAGTCTGCTGTCCAGCGAACCCGAGTCCCTGATAAAGTAAATTCAAAAACCAACGAAGCATAATCCATAACCACGGGTCATAATATCGCGAGCCAAGCGACCCCCAAAACCATGTCCCAACCTTGCAACGGCAACACAAAGAAATCCACCCGAATCTCATGCCCTTGAATTTCCATCGGAAACTGTTTAACTACCCCATCGCAAACCAGTCGTTCTCCGTTGCCCACCAAAACAGAAAATCGAGCCGTGGACTCTACTTCCAAACCCAGAAACTTGGCGATACGTGTTTGAACGAAGTTGTGGGTACTACCCCCGTCCAATAACCCTTGTACAGCTTTGCCCTTAACTGTTCCACAGAAACGGAGGGTCGAAACAGAACACCCTCCGGCAAGTGCATTGTAAGAAATGGTCGACTGTTCGAGCAACTCTTCAGCTGCAATCGGGCCTTCAAGTGGCTGCAAAATTGGTGGAATCAGGTCGGAGTTGTCAGGTGGATCGGGTGGGTCGTTTCCGTCTTCCAAAAGGAGAAGTTGGGGCCTGGCTTTACACTTATGATCCCATGTATATTTTTCGTCGCAATGAAAACATAGACCCTTAGCATGGCGGTGGGCTGTTTCGGCATGTGAAAGGCGACGGAATGGGAGTTTGTTGCCGTTGGGAAGTGTGGTTGTGGTGGAGGTGTTTGGGAGAGGGTTGGTGACTGTGGAGGTAGGGATGTTCGGGGTTGGAAGGAGTGGCTTAGAATGGCCAAGAGTGGGCCGACTGAAGCCTTTTTCCAAGGTGATTCTACTCTCATGTAACTGGGCCAGGCTCATGGCCTCATCCAAGGTAGTTGGGCGATGTATCAAGACCGAATGTTTGATGTCGGGTCGCAGGCCCGAGATAAAGCAGTGGATCAGAAAATGGTCTGGAAGGTACACAGTCCGGGTTGTGATGGACTCAAAGCTAGCCCGATAATCCGAAACGGATGTGGTTTGTTGTAGCTTGGCCAAAAGGCCCTCGGGTTCCTCTAGATCCCGTTACGGAACCGCTGTAGAATCGAAGTCTTAAACGACTTCCAATCCTTAAGTTGCCGGTTACGACTCATCCAGTCGTACCAATCCGCAGCAGCTTCATCCAAGTAAAATGAGGAGATAGTAATGCGTTCATCGACTGCAATATTATAAAAATCGAAGTAGCGCTCAGCTTACAGAAGCCAACGATCGGGATGCACTCCGGCAAAACGGGACATCTGAACAGGGGCTGGTTTGTGACGACCAAACAAACTGTTGTCAGCTCCAATACCTGACGTGCTGCTTGGAAAGACTGGTTTTGGCCCCCGCTGCATCTCCATAAGCTCTTTCAGCATGGATTTCTGCTCTTCGACGGAAGAAGAAAGGCATTCAAACTCACGCCGTAGAGACAACTGTGAATCTGCCACAGCCTTAATATTATCATCGAGAACCTTAAACCGAGTTTGATATTGGTGGTCTCCCATCTGTGGAGAGGGCAATGAAAGCACCAATGTAGTATAAACAAGCAGAAATAATCGAGAGCAACACAAAATATGAGGCAAGGGATGATTGTATTGATTCTCTGAGTACAACTTTCTGGGAATTTTAATGAAACAGCAAATGAGAGGATGGGATGAGGAAAGAAAGAGAATTCAGATGAGAAAAAGAAGTACAATATTCATGAGTAAATGCATAACGAATTTGTTACAGAGAATCTCCCTTTTATGCCAAGTGATCACCGCCTGTGTGCAAAACCGTTTCTTCAATCTGCTGACTAGGACGAGAGAACAAAGCCATCCAATTTCTTTGACAGCATCCTGGATCTGTTGCCTCTTCTCAGCATTGGTTGTTTAGCCTGGGCTTGCTCGTTGGGCTCGCACACAACAGTGGAATAACAATGTAGTCCGCAAAAAATATGAAAGAATTGAAATCCCAAATACTGGCAACTATCTTGTTCCTAAAAGTTATTTTTAGTTTTTTTTGGTGAAATTGTCTTTATAAGAAAGCTTTCTTTGCATCATTACCCGCCTTTTTATCTCATGAGGAGAGAGTTGTTAGACGTGAGCTCAATTACTTGAGTCATTGGGTGACTTTGTGAGTGTAAATTAATCAATAAAAATGGTGAAATTGGCCAATTCACGATCTTTGTTAATATTAAGAAAGAGACATAAAAGTAAGCAGCACCATCGACTATAATTGGACTTCGGTGAGAAATCTTAGGGAAAAAGAACAGAAGACTGCGTTCGCCTTAAGCTATGTAGCCCAACCAACTTCACATGAATGCGCAGTTCCATGCTCACTTTTCCTCCCACAGCAAAATCCACCGAAAGGATACCTGTGCTATGCTAACAGTAAAAGATGTGATCCACCTAAAAAGGCCAAGGCCTAGCAACTTCCAGTGGTGGTCGACTAGAATTCACGTTCAACATAAAGGTGAACCTATGTTTTGCAGATCCTCGTGAACTTTGGACACGACGTGTCAAGCTGGTATTGTCTTGATTTATGTACACATAGTGTTCAGCACGTAGCAGCATAGCGTTCTATACATAGCAGACACTGCTGTTTAATCAATACCTATTCTATATTAATGGAAGGTATATTTGTCTTGCAGTTGCTTCATGTAATGGAGTACCCTACTAGGGAGGTTCATTCTGGCCAATCCTTTCCCCTCTATGCATCTTTTGAAAGTCCAAGGTTTGTTACGCAACAAAATAATAATCGCCAGAGTATCTTTTAATTTGAATCATCCAAAGTTGTACACCTTGAAGGAGAACACAAGATGAATTGAAATTAATATATATCTCTAGTTGAAATCTAATAGATCAACTAACTTAATTATTTGTCTTAGTGGTGATGATATATAATAACTCTTCTCTTTCAATCATCCAACTACAGAACTCGCTAGTGCATGAACATCCAGTGTACAAAAGGAGCATCACTATAAAAATCATATTAAGTAATGGGAACACACCTTTGAAGTTGCATAATTGTCATATTACAACACCTCAAATTACCCTACCATACGAATTATACCCATTGGTGGTGAGGAAGCACGCAAGTTTTCGGACTAAAAGGCTATCTCATCCAATAGCTATAATGGGCACAATTGATAATCATGGTAGTGGTCTATGGGAGCTCATTATACAATACCCCGGCTAATGGCTACAGTGGACGTGTCATGCGTCAGAAATCAATTAGACGCAGGAAAAAAGCGACACATTCCCTCCCTCGTGCATAATTGTAGCCGAAAGATAGAAGAACCATTATAACAGGTGGCGGATGTTTGTTACGAGGTAATACAAAGATGTTTTTTAGGGAACTAATATCTTTTGTATAATTTTATAGTGTCTTATTGTGTCTAGTAAATCTCAACCATTCATTTATGCAGGTTCCGCGTGGATCCCACATAAATAAACATGAGGTCCGCATAAATGAATGACTGAGATTCACTAAATACCATAAAAACTAGACAGAAAATCTAGACTCGTTTTTTAGTGGGTCAGTTCCCAATCTTTCGGGCAGGAAAAGGAACAAGACAACCGAATATGGATTTGGGAACACTGTCACTAGCATCTTCTATAGAATAAAGAATTAGATGACATGCGTATATGATTTAGAATATCACAATTGATTGGTTGACATTAACTTGAAACGAATCGCATTTGTGGCTGTATAGAGTTGGTTCAATTCAAGTCGTCATCTCATCTTAATTTTGGGAAGTTCTAGGAAATCCTTAGATCAATGTTTAGAAAGTTTAGGCCACGAATGTGATATAAGTTGAGAGTTCTGACGGGTCTCAGTTGAATACTTGTCTAGTAGAAAAAAGTGAAGTGAAAATGGACAATGAAGTATGTCTTTACGTGCTTCCTGTAAAAATCAAGGAAGAAGAGAGCTTGGACCAAAAATAGGAAAATAAAATTCTCACCAAACTACTACTACTACTAGGAATTGAAAATCTAAAATTATAACATCAAAGCACGTGAATGTGGTGAGGTTAAGGTGAAGAACAAGATCCTCTGTTCAATTTTATGGTGTCTTATTGTGTCCAGTAAATCTCAGCCATTAATTTATGCGGATCTCACGTAAGTCCTACATAAATTAACGTGAGACCCGCATAAATGAATGACTGAGATTTACTAGATATAATAAAACACCGTAAAATTAGGCCGAAGATTTGAACTCTTAAGGTGATTGAGTTGTAATCAAACTCGGCAGCCACAAAAAGCAGTTGGCAGAATCACTGAAGGGTACTTGGAATATCCTAACGCGTTTCAAAGGTGGCCAACTTGAACTTAGTTACCTTTGGCATATTCCCCTATGCCTCTCCACGTTCTTTCTTTGCTTCCGATAACTTTTACCAACCTCCAATTAACAATTGGTCTGTTTTAGTTTTCTATGGTGATTTAAAAACAATAGTCCAAGCTCAAGTAGTATTCCGTTGGATTCTACAAGTCAACTTATTTAGCATTCACGCACAACACCCTCTTCAACACGTCCTTTGCTCCTATATAAATTGAATCCTCTTACATCAACTCTCATACCAAAAACAACCTGCTTGTGGGTGTTTTAGCTATTAGTTATGGCAGGAATTGTGGTGATTTTCGACTTCGATAAGACCATTGTCGACGTTGATAGTGATAACTGGGTAGTTGATGGACTGGGTTTCACGGACTTGTTCTGTCAACTTCTCAACACCATGCCTTGGAATACTCTAATGGTTAGTACCTTAATTAATTAACATGTTGCTTATGTTTTTTTTTTTTTTTGGGTTTGTTTTTCCTGCTTCTGAACCAGCAACTTCGTATCTTTCGATTGTTTTCTTCGCGACTTACGTAATCGAATAGTTGTTTGAATGCACAGTCGTGCATTTCCAATTCTTGTCGGGATTGCTTACATATTTTCAACGCTAAAACTTTTGCAGGACAGGATGATGAGGGAAATTCATACACAGGAAAAGACCATTGAGGACGTTGAAGAGGTTCTGAAACGTATTCCTATTCATCCCAGGGTTGTTCCTGCTATCAAATCGGCACATGCTATGGGGTATGCATAACTTTTTTGTGTATGTTTCTTCATTGAGTTTCGTTTGAGGCACCTTCCAATCCTACTTTTTAGCATATTTCACTGGTTATGATTATAGCAAGTAAATTTGTTCTGCCAATTACGTGTTCTTCTCAGGTGTGAATTAAGGATTGTGAGCGATGCAAACGTGTTCTTCATTGAGACAATCCTGAAACATCTTGGTTTAAGGGATTACTTCTCAGAAATTAACACCAACCCAGGATTTGTTGATGAAGAAGGGAGACTGAGGATCTCCCCTTACCATGATTTCACCGTTTCTTCTCATAGTTGTGGTCTGTGTCCTCCAAACATGTGCAAGGTATTGCATGTCTTCTCTCTTCTGGTTTAAAACTTTATTCTCATTTCATGATGCTTTTTTCTTTTTAATCAACTAGGGAAGGGAATTGAAAGTTGAAACTTAACAAGATGCAGAGTTTCTCCAAAGTGTAGATGGCCTGTTATTAGATAATTTTTTTCGACTGCTCTTATGTTCCCATTAAAAGTTTTGTGGGGCTTATCTGTCGATCCCACAATCTACCGAACATGGTTCCTTCTTTAGCTTCTGATTTTGACAAGTTGATTTTCTTTGCTTTTTGATTGACCCCAACATTAGTAATCATCACAAGCTCTCGAGCCTCGACTTAAGGGCAGAATTGGTTGTCTAATTGCATTAAAAGTTAATTGGTAGTGACAAACCAGTAAATACTGAGTTTCTTTGCCTCGATAGAATCTTAATCTGGAGAGTAAAGTTGTGATCTTTTTCCAACTTATGGTTTCAGGGTATTATTGTTGAAAGGATTCAAGCTTCCCTTTCGAATGAAGGGAACAAAAGAATTATCTACCTTGGTGATGGCAGTGGCGATTATTGTCCAAGCTTGAAACTTACAGGGTCAGATTACATGATGCCAAGGAAAAATTTCCCAGTGTGGGAGTTAATTACCAGAAACCCTTTACTCGTCAAAGCTGAAATTCACGAATGGACTGATGGGGAAGAGCTTGAACATGTTCTTCTACAACTCATTAGCTCAATTTCTATGGAGGAATCAAACGGCAAGTTGTTTAAAGCTGACTGCAAACTGGAGACAATATCTGTTGCTTCATATGAAGCCCTCCCAAAAGCTCTTTCAATTCCTCACTAATTATATTTCAAAGCCAAAAATGGTACACTCGCAGTGTTAGCAATTTTGTGAACTTGCATGCGAAATACCAGCTCTCACTAATCTATTAATCCTCACACTTCTGTTTTACAGTGTGAAGCATTGCAAGTTTCTTTTTCCTCTTTATGTGTTATTTTTGTGTTTATTGAGAGCAAAGCTTGTAAATCCTCAATTTACCTGATGATCTTGAATTAATACAAGAGATAATATACGGGTTTACTTGAACTTGTTCTAGGCTCATTTGAGGAGCATAGCACCATCAAACCTTCAGAAGTAAAGCCTTGGTATGATCTTGAAGAATTCCAGAACATGAAAATAAGGCATCTAGACACAGCCTTGAGTCTGTCAATCTCTACTAATGAAGATCACCGTATGACCTCGTTTCCTTGGATTTTGTTTCACATTCAGAAATTTCAAAGAAGGCTAATCCTTGCTAGCAGAATTTGGAATATAATTCACAACCATGTGCCCCATTATGAACATCTTAGAACAGACAAGGAAGTTGATGATCATTGTGGGAAGGGTCCAGACTGGTGGCCATGAATAGAAAGTGAAAATAATATTCTATGGAAGGTTCTGAGTCACGTAGAAAATTATTCTGTAAGCCACCAGTGAGGAGGCTTCCAGGTAATTGAATCAACATCCAAGAACAAGTAATATATGTTGCCTGACAAAAGGCACAGTTCATGATCCTTCCGATGTGAAAAAAGAAAGGCAGTTTTACAAGTTGAGTTATCCTAAGACCTCGCCCTCTATGCAGTTCTTGAGAATTAAGCGCTAGCTGTTTAAATGATATGGACATTATAGTACATATTCTTCGACATTGGAGTTGGAACATTTTCCCATCCCAAGCTTACTCTGTAGGTTGTCTCCCTTCTTTTCCCTGTTGTTTAGTTCTTGTTGCTTTCTTCTTGCCTGTTTGGTCTTCTTTAGTTCTCCCCTCTTCTACTTTTGTCCTCTCTACTTTCCCTGTTGGTTGATCCTCTTCAAACTGCTTCTGGGTTCCAGTTTTTCCGGTACTACTTAAGTTCACTTTGCTAGTACAACCCTTCTACCAAGTGTTCTTGGTCTCTCTTTGGCGTTTAGGTGGAACTTTCTTCAAATCTCCATCCTGCTTCTTCTGCTTTTCCCTGAATTGCTCTCGCCTTTTGCACCATGCCATTTTAGGAGCTATTTTCTAGTTTTTAGTGGTCTGATTTATTTATTTACCTCTTTTGACATCATGTCCACTTCTTTGTAGTTCTTAACTAGACTGAATTACTTAGCTAGTTTAATTTTTCCAACCATTATTCGCTCCACAGACATTGTTAGTTCTTATTTAGACTTTCTTAGCTGGTTTAATTTTTCTTCCCTTATTAACTACGCAGACATCTCTTCTGCACCGACTAGCCATGCTTTATCCATAATTCCTTCTTCAAGCATTAAGCCTCCCTCTTATATTCTTTTGCATTTCCAGTAAACCTTGTTCTTCCCTTGACTTCATTAATTACATTCAATCTTTAAGCCTACTACACCAACTCTTCTAATCTTGCCTCAACTGCTGCAGCAACATCAACTTCCTCAAGCCTCTTTTCCACCTATGGCAACCATGCTCTTCAACTCCATTTCCATTTCCTCCAAGCTAAGTTGGTGCTAAGTTGTTAGAGACTCCTTTCTTTAGAACAGCTTCAATTTTTCTCTCTATCATAAGTTGATGAGAGTTGCATTGTTTGTACCCTTTATGGAAAGAGTCTGGATCCTTTGTTCAGTATTACTCTGTTCTATTCTGTCCATTTAAATCTTAACCATTCATTTATGCGGAACCCACATAAATAGACACGGGGCCCATATAAATAAATGGCTGAGATTTAATGGACAAGATCGGACAAAGTAATATTGGACAGAGGATTCTTACTCTGGAAGGAGTCTGGATCCTCTGTCCAGTATTACTCTGTCTTATTCTGTCCATTTGAATCTTAACCATTCATTTATGCGGGACCCACATAAATAGACACGGAACTCGTATAAATAAATGGCTGATATAAATAAATGGACAGAATATGACAGAGTAATATTGGACAGAAGATCCTTGCTCCTATGGAAGTACTTAAAGAGAGTGCATACGTATAGAAATTAACATTAGTCGGGTTCTTAGAAAAAAGCCAACTTAGTTAGAGAGGATGCATACACATAGAAATCGACATTAGTTGGGTTCTTAAAAAAATGCCCAACTTTTTCTCTTATTCAATCATGAGCTATACATAAGTACTAGGCCTATTGGAGGTGTTGACGAATAAAGAGAACATGTTCCTATTTAAGTTTAATTCAAAATCAAATGCTCAAAGATCTATAAATGTCGGTCCATCGCATATCTTTAACATTCCTAGTTTTTCTCAACACTATAGACCTAATATCCATCTGAAGAATCTGAAACAAAAACAAGTTCTTTTGTGGCTTAATGTACACGATATTCTATTAGAGTATTGGTCAATTAAAGGTTTGAAACACTTAGCAAGCTACATTGACAAGTTAATATATATGGATGAACTATGGCTTGAATAAAAAGAATAGGTTCCGTCAGGCTGTACTTGATTGTAGGTACGCATGCAAAGCTACCTGAGTCTATCCCTATAATGAGACTAGATGATAATGACACAATACCTTGAAAATATGGTCAAGGTACTGTCAATAGAGACTGTCTTTAAGACACCCAAGAAGTAACGGAGGCCATCGTACAGAGAATCTATTCTCTGTCTAATTTTATGATATTTTATTATATCCAGTAAATCTCAGTCATTTATTTATGCGAATTTCGCGTGGGTCTCATATAAATAAACACGGGACTCGCATTTACTGGACACAATAAGACACCATAAAATTAGACAGAAGATCTGGACTCCGTCATACAAGACTTTTCAAAGAGGAGACTACTATGAATTTATGAGATTAGGGATACCTAATGATTGTGAGGATGATAAGGGAAGAACAAATGATCATAAAATACATGGAAAAATGAATCAACAACTTTATTAAAAGAAAAGGAGGAAGCGATATATATGACAGACCAGCGGATAGAGAAGCAAACTTCAAGTGAGAATGATCCCCAATGCTCCAATATAGTGATTGAGAATTCGTATAAGATAGTTGAAGAAGATGGGACCCCTTTTACATATTCAAGGAGATCCGCTCGATTAACTCGTCATCAATTCTTATAAAACCTTGCCCCTAAGTGCGTTAAATGGAATTGTGTCCCTGTAATTGGATCAAATAAGGTTTAAAGTCAAAGGGAATGATTTCAAAGTGGTAAGTAGGAGAAGATCAAGTAGGAAAATTAGAGAAAAAAGCTCTAAGGCTCGAACTCTCTCCTATTGATAATCCTTTTATAGAGTATTAACGGGCTTGATAGCCCTAAAAAGCATGTGTACTTAAGAACTATCTCAATGAAATAAAACCTATGATAATAGGATATTTGGAGGAAACTCAATAATGACAAGTGTAAAAAGCTTGTTTTTAAGGAAAATATTGACATTTTGCTAGTAACCACCAAACTTAAAATTGTGGAAGGATAGTTATTGCCTATGATTTAGATAGAGTAAAGTTTATCATTATCTTATTACAAATAAATTCATTCATCTCTCAATAAATTTGCTTCATATGAAGATTAGGATCCGATTAACATTTATGCATGCCTTTAATCTTGCTTTTCAAATATTTCTCTTTCGGATAAGTTAAAGATGATACATTCTTCTATGGATACCCTTCATTATTTCTATGAGATTTTTGTACCATTCCCAGACATTTAAAAGTTGAAGGAAATATTTGCTTAAGGATGTAATAGCCCCCCTTATATATGTGTGTGTGTGTTTATATATATAAACACACACACACATATATAAGGGGGGATATATAAGGGGGGCTATTACATCCTTAAGCAAATATATATATCTTTCACTCTCATCTTTTTTTTTCATTCTCACCCCCTAAAGTTACTATTTACCAAAATTTCCTCTTCCTTTATTCTTCACTACTAGTAACTCTAATCACCCAACCATATATAACAATCAACTCCTCTTTTCGAGCTCATCACATCCATACACATTTTACCTCACAACAACATTCAAAACATCATAAAAATTGAGAAGAAAAACTCAAATCTTCGATTCATCACCCCCGATGAGTGTTCCCAACCACCACCATTACCACTAGACTCCCTTCAATATCAGGAACAAATGCCCTATGGTCTCGTCATTGATCACTGCCTGTATCACCGCCAATTAACAAAAATAGAGGTTAGGCCTCTAAAATATTTTTTCTTCAATTCATTGAGATTAATTGAGAATTTGAGCTTCTTGTAGTTATAAAAGTTGCTATACGAATCATGAGATTTCATTTGATATAAAGATCGTTGAATTCTAAGACTAAAAATTTTTCTTGACATAAAAAGAATATTATAATCGTCCATGATACTATTCTAGTGACTTCTTTAGAAAAATTTTATAAATTATGATGATAATTTTTCCTTTAATAATCATAGTTAAATTCTTAACAGTTTGTGAATGAAAAATCATGAAAATTTAGGCAAGAATAGGATCAAGGGTCGAATTGCATAATTGGATCGTCCTAATAAACATAATAAGTCTTATGTTGTTAATTGAACCCAAAGAGTTGTAAATGACATTGATTGGTATATTTCTTTTCCTATTTATAGGAATATTAGGAGCGAAACCCACACTGCAAGCTTCGAACTGACAAGTACATTAACCAGGTACGTCCATAGTTATCTACCAATATCGAATCCATGCCCTCTATTAATTATGGTTTTAGATTGATAGGATCAATAGTCATTATAATGACTCTACAAATAATAATGTGATATCTAAGTATATGTATATGAGCATGGATACCTATGGCATACTATATGCATTTATGATAGTCCTCATATGATTAAGTGCTTGTTTTGTGAAATTGCGTGATTAATATTTAGATTATGTGTGGATGTCTTTGATTATGATTGTGAAAGATAAAAAAAGTGTATGACATGTCAACTAATCAGTATGCATCAAGACCGGTGCTTATTGGTTTGATTATAAGAGATAATTATGATATTATATTAAGATATGATTCAGATCGATCCTGGTTGATGTTTAGTTCTCAGTCGAGTCCTTATTTGATATGTATATTATCGATGTGAATGTGACTTTATATGTATTGAGTAAGGGTTAGTCCATTAGTGATGCTTCGCTCCCCGCAGCTACTCAAGGTGTAGTATCGTGAGGATTTACCTTTAGAGACTATGATTTTTCATGCCTCATATATGTGTGTTTATACTAATATAAAGTATATATTGTGTGAGTATGTCATTCAATGTCGTGGGGCGATATGAACTTACTCAACGGAGTCTAACTCCCCTTAAATTCTATTTTTCAGGTCAACTATCACCAACTTTGTAACAATGACTCTAAGGAGCGTCAACTACAATATATCTACTTTTACATATGCTATTCAATTGTTTTCACCTGAACTTGTGCTTTAGCATCCGCAATAATATGATTTAGCATGTTGAAAATTTTTCCTTTAATGCACGCTAACATTATTGTACTTTATTGTGCTTATACTTACACATGCTAGTGTTGTTATTTAATTCTTTGTAAGATTTTACATGTATTTCTGTCATTAGTAGTCAGACTTATAAGAGATTTGAGGGCTTTGGTTTTTAGGTTTCACATGCCCATTCGAGTTATGAAAAAGTTATTATAAGAGACTAGGTTATTAAAAGACTTAAGGTTTAGAGGGCGTTTTATATGTAGACACATAAGAATTTTAATCCTTCCTTAGAATAGCTTCCTTACTAAGAATACTAATATGTTATAATTGATGGTATTGATCGTTCCTTTTCTTCCTTTTTCAACATGAATAGACATGTGCAATTTCTTGCCTAACTTAACTAAGAGGCCCACAATAAGGCCTTGGCACAAAAAAGACGCTTTCCTTTGCTACCTTAACTGGAAGGCATGGTAGGCGCAGGATGACTAGGACTCGAGAGGCATCTGTAAAAGAGTCAGAGGTGTCATAAGGAGATCCGTAAGTGCTTACATTTGACATGCAAGCATTTATAGCATGACTATAAGCTATTAATGCTATTTTCTGACATTCGATGATAATGATACAATAACAACAGTAACAAACCCCACCATCAGTTGTAGCCCCGAAGCAAGAAAGGTCAAATATGCAGTTGTCAATGGTGTATTTGAGATTTCGTCACTTAGAGTTTGACAAGAGCAGACCCAGGGAGGCCATTAATTTTCTCGATAAGGTGGAGATACGAGGCATGAGACTAAACTATTTTGACATCCACCATGTGGTTCTAGTGGAGATGTCTTTTCAAGAAGTGGCCAAGGATTAGTATCGAGACTACATCCTTCCATACTTAGGTGCAATGAGATGGTTGCAATTTAAGAAGATATTTATGGATTGTTTCCTTTCCTTCGTAGCTCGAGAGCACTCAAATTAGAGTTTTAGAATCTACATTGGAGAGATAGGATAGTGGATTATTATACCACTGAATTCATTCAATTGAGTTGATATTCCCCAGAGATTGTCTTAGATAAGCTAAGGAAGAATAACCAATATATACTCGAGTTAGGATTCTCTTTCGTTAGCATGATTATGAGTTGTTAAGAGAAATTCTCTACTCTTGTGGATATGGCCTATCATTTGCATAGGATTCTTATAGAAGGATTTTTGTTTGTTAGAGAGCAAAGTAAGAGGCATTTAATAGGACCCTCCAGTTTTCAGTAGTGGCAACAGTGATAATTAAACTTCTTACCTGGGTATAATCAGAGTGGGAGCTCTTGATAGAGGTTATTCGAGCACATAACAAGGCAAGATCTCACTTGAGACATTTGGGAGAATTTAGGTTTGTGCCTAGAGTAGATGGAGCTCCAGATATAGCAGTTTTGGCTTGGCATCCTCTATTTGGTGACAATGTGGTAAGGCACACTAAGGCCTATATTATATATCACTAGGAAGCTATTACAGATATGGCCAATACAGGCATCTAATTAGGGACTGTCTAGCAATGAGATATTAATAGACCTCTTCTAATATGGTGCAGCCTCCATTTCTGTAACCATAAGGGGGACCATAGTTTTGGTACTCGGCAAGGGCTAGTTTGAAAGTCTCTATACGTATTTCCTGAAGAGTTACCAAGGTTACCTCCAAAGAGAGATATCAAGTAATGCATTAATCTAATATTGGTACAACTCCGATTTTTATACCTTTAGCTAAAATCGCACCTGTAGAGTTAAAGGAATTAAAAGATAATTTATAAATTTATTGGGTAATGATTTCATCAAGCCTAACACATCAATACGAGATGGGCCAATACTATTTGTAAAGAAAAAAGATGATACTTTCTAATTGTTTGTTAACTACAGGTAGTTAAATAAGGTGACCATCTGTAATAAGTATGCATTACCCCAAATCGGCAATATGTTTGATCAAATTCAAGGTGCTAGGTATTTTTCTAAGATTCACTTAAGGTATGGATATCTTTAGCTGAGGATCAGAGGAGATGATATACCTAAAACTGCCTTCAGGACTTGATACGGTCATTATGAACTCTTAATATTGTCATGTGGCCTTTACCAACGCTTCATTGGCTTTCATAGATATAATGAATTAAGTGTGCAAACAGTTATTGTATAGGTTCGTGATCATCTTTATCGATGACATTTTGGTATATTTGACAAACAAATAAGAAGCACACCTAATATTTGAGAGTAATGTTGCAGACACTATCATTTGTATGCCAACTTCTCAAATTGTGAATTTTTTCTTGAGAGTGTCACATTCTTAGGACACTTGGTATCTCAGGAGTGGATATAAGTGGAATTGAAGAAGGTGGAAGTTGTAATGAACTAAGAAAAACCAAAGACAATGACAGAAGTGTGAAGCTTTTTGGCATTGACAGGCTACTATCAAATATTTGTCCAAGACTTTTCTAAGATAGCAACCCCACTGACATGTTTGACACAAAAAAAAAATACATAGTTCATTTGGTTTGATGCCTACGAGGAGAGCTTTCAAAAGTTGAAAGAGTGTTTAACTACAGCTCTAGTCCTGTAACTATCAACTAAAGGTAGAGGATTTCAAAAAGCTCTCCTAGTTTGCGTGTTAACGCAGAATGGTAGGTGATTGCTTATGCTTCTAGTAATTGATAAATCATGAACAAAATTACTCTACTCATGATTTAAAGATGGCGGTAATGATCTTTTTCTTAAAAATTTGGAGACAACATTTATATGGTGAAACGTATAAAATTTATGTGCATCATAAGAGTCTAAAATATATATTTCAATAGAAGGACTTAAATATGAGGCAAAAAAGGTGGATAGAATTACAAAAAGATTACGACTGCACATTTTATCATTCTGAAAAGACAAATGGTGTAACAGATGCACTAAGTAGGAAGTTCTCGAGTAGTTTGGCACATATCACAGTAGAGAGGAGTGCTTTGACTAGGAAGTTACATGATTTGATGGATCATGGCGTTCAATTTCAATTTTCAAATTCAAGAGAACTATTGGTGAGCATTAGAGTACATTCGGTATTGTTGGACAAAATCAAGGTTGCTAATGGCTAAGACCGTAAGCTTTAAAAGCTTATATATAAAGTACGAGAAGGACATTGCATGGATTTCAAGATCAATGGGGGAGGTATACTAAGAATGAATGGGAGATTATGTGTTCCAAATATAGAGAACTTGAAGGATGAGATTTCAGAGGAAGCGCATTGTGCGGCATAAAATGTACATTCGGGTTCTACCAAGATGTATCATAAGATTGGAGACATGTATTGGTGAGACGGTATGAAAAAGGATGTGGTTGAACATGTCTCTAAGTGTTTGACTTGCCAAAAAGTAAAAGTTGAGCATCATAAACCCTCAAGTAAGCTATAACCATTGCCAATTCCTTAATGGAAATGGAAAAATATCATAATTGATTTCAGGGTTGGCTTACCTTATACAAAGACTTGATGTGATTCAATTTAAGTGATCATAGATAGGTTGACGAAGTCAGCCCATTTTTTACCTGTGAAAAACACATATTCAGTGTCTAAGTGAACCCGAGTGTTTATCGAATAGATAGTGTGCCTCTATGGGGTGTTATTATCAATAGTTTCTGACTGAGGATTACAGTTCACATCTCAGTTTTATGGGAGGCATGGGACACTAAACTAGATTTTAACACAATATTCTATCCTCAAATTGATGGGCACTAAACATAGGGAACTCCTTTACCTTATTTACCGAGTCTCGTGTCACTTAGAATTCAGCAAAATAATTTTATCTTTTTCTATTTGATAGAACAGACGTGAAATTCATTATCTTTTCTCTTTTTTATTGTTTTGTTTGTAAGAATTATTAAAGTTCTAATTAAAATCTTGGATTACTTACCATATATCATTATATTATATTACTTATCATATATCATTATTTATTGTTTTTTTCTATAAAAATCATATATTATTATATTACAAATTTCATGTTAAAACTATTTAAAAATTTTGTGACACCATATAAAATTATCATATCATATAATTTAAAAGAGAAAAATAAAAAATATGAATCTATGTAACATTAATTAATTTTGAGTTTATAGCTTCATAAATTATTGAAATGATTTGATATTGTTTTTAACTATATTTATTTTTAAACTTAGAATAACTGTCAATAATATTACTTAAGTGTTTGGTCATGCATAAAGCAAAACCGTTGCAAAAGGATAAGCCTTTTAAGACGATTTTGAAAAAGCGTTCACAAAGGCTTACCATTTGGCGACGATGTTACTTAGAAAATTGTCGCTAAATGATGATTTCAAAAATCGTCGTCAAACACTTACTTTTGGCTAGGAATTTAAAATCGTAGCGAAAGGACTATCTTGTTGTACTGCTTGTCCAAATATCCACATCTTTTCTTTGATCTTTAGTGTATATTACATAACAATGACAATTATTGTGGGCAAATGAAGAAATTCAGCAAACAAAAAATGACAAAAGAAGTCCTACGTATAAAATATGCATGGTTCCAATTTTTGTTAAGGCATCATTTACTACTTCATAGATGGTTGTTGGTGTTCTCTTGATTCTTGAGTCTTGGTCCAAACTAAATCAAAAGGCTTCCTTTTTCTCTAATGTAGATTTGAATCGGCCCACCATCATGTCCTGAATTGCTTCTTGACTATTTCAAGAACTCTGTTGGGTTTTGTCAAATCGTTTGCTTCCCATCGTTTATCAAATAAATGTAGGAAAATCCCGGTGCGTGTAACACTTACACGCGGTGCAGAAAAACAAAAATTTTTGTTCCGGGACATTCCCGAAGCCAGGATCCATGTGTCTATACAAAGATCAAACCATAACGA
>JAOSBM010000001.1:10260975-10275294 GCA_027568955.1 Erythroxylum tenue
ATTTTTTTTTCTTTGACGCTTTCTTCGTATATATATATATATCATTGTATATATATATCATTGTTCCAGTTTCAAGTTGGTACATCTCCGGCATAAGTTCGCAACTTCGATGATTGTGGAGTTGCTGGCAATGAAGAAAGCGTCAAAGAAAAAAAAAATTGCCATGGAAATAATTAAGATTTATTAAAATTAATTTAAAATAAAATAATTGGTTTAACAATTATTTATGTTTAATTAAAGTGAATAGGTCCGAAACTATATTACATTATTGGATCTATGTAAATAATAAAAGTAGCTGATGTGACACTTAATTAGTAGATTAAGGGTCACATCAACTTAGGATTTAACTGCTCCATTATAAAACATTAACATTCTTTTTTAATATTTTAAAACATTACAATTTGACCAATATTTAATGTAAATGTTAGAGTTAAATTTATACTTTTGGTCCAGACGGTACTTTTTATATTTTGAATAAAGTAAAGTAAAAAATAATTAAAAATAGCAATAAAAGCTTAATTAAAAATTTTAAAGTATTATTTCCACCTTTAACCATTGTCTATAATTTTCTTTTAAAAAACCACAGCAGTATTTAGTGAATTTACATTATTCAACTGAATAAGCTAAATTGGCATACAATTACTAAAAAAAAATTAGGTGGATGCCATCTCATAATTTATGGTATTATTAGTACTATTTTAAAAATATTAAAATACATTACGAAGTCCTCTGGTTAATGATACCAATTTAAATAATGAAACTCATCCTAAACTATATATATATTATCAAGTCGTTCTTAATATTTTATAAGTTTCGGACAAAATAAAATAAAGGCTTATTTGTTTCGCTTTGTTTTTTATAAACGTAACCACTTTTTTTATAGTTAAGGGTGAACTCTTAATTTTTATAAAGAGTAAGTATTACACTGCTAATTTTAAATAATTCAGGTTTTGTTTTTTATAATTTTTACATGAAAATGGAATAATTTAATTTATGAAATTCAAATATAATGCAGATAACACCTTTGATCTTTTATGTTGTATTAAATTTATGTTTTCCACCTTTGGAGATTGCACTATTGGAAATCTCTCAGTTAGTCAGTTGAATATCAAAACACAAATAAAAAATGCCAGACTACCCTTTTTTCTTGTTTGCCTTCCCATATTCAAAGCCCCGCAAAACGACAACTTTTGTAAATCCTTAAACTACAAGGACAGGCAACGTCAATAGTGGCGTCGAAGTTTTCTTCAATATCCAAGGGCATATTCGGGTAGAAGTTATAATATTCTAATAGTAGTAGTATCTATAATTTGGCATTTAATGGTTTTTTAACTAATAAATAATGACTGAACCGGTCGGTTCGACGGAAACCTGAATTTCGATCCAATTTATATTTAAAACTACCCGATTTAAAAACCGGTTAATAATAAAAACCAGCCAGTTTTCTGTTCTTCGTCAGATTTTTTTTTTCTTCAAAATTTTGTTTTAGTACCGTAAGTTTATTTGTCTTTTAGGGTATGTTTGAGAGTTTAGGATGGAATAGAATGAAATGACAATTAATGGAATGGAATAGAATAAAGTGGAGTGAAATGGAATGAAATGGACCACTCCATTGTTTGGAAGTTTAAATAAAATAAGAGAGGGTCTCCTTTGACCATTGTTTGGAAGTGATATTAAAAATGAATGGAATGGAATGACTTGTAATATTTTTTTTCCAAAATTACCCTTGTAATAAAATATACATAGTTGCTATGAAACTATTTTAGTAAACTCAAAGCATTTCAAATTGTAGGATGCCCAAAATATAATTTTGTCATTTTTTTATATAAGCAATCAACTTTCTTGTTCTTTTTCAATAACCCTCATCGCACTGTACTCTTCGTTAGGTATATCCATATACAAATAAGTTCATTGATTCGTCGATGCTTATTTGATGGAACAAAGACAGATGACCCTAGTAGCTGTGGAGAAAAACGGTCGTCAATGGAAGAAGCCAGATGAAGGAGAAACACAATGGACGTAGTAATATGTAGCCGTGTAGGTATTTGCTAGACTGAGGTTGTAATTTCATTAATTTTTTGAGGGTATTTTTGTTATTAAATTAGAGTTTGGAAGGCAAGCCATGCCATTCCATCCCTGACCCTCCAATTTGGGAGGTCACAAAATATTAGATTTTGGATGGCAAAGGATGGCTTCCAAAGCCATTAATTGTCATTCTATTCTGTTTTAAAATAGACTCCCAAATAATGGTCTGAATCATTTGGGTCATTCCATTCCATTCCCTTCCATCCCTTCACCAACATCCAAACATACCCTTAGTCTTTTCTTCCCCGGAGCTGTTTTGTGTTGAGATTTTCTTCTGAATTTTCCTGGAAGCCAAACGGGAAAGCTTTATTTTTTCTTTGTTTTATTCAGAGTTTTCTGACGTAAATATTTTCTTAAATTTGCACTTTTTATCTCTGATTTTTGAAGGATGAGTTAATATGTCGGCATTCTAATCTGAGTGGATTTTAAGACTTGGAATAGCTTATTTGGGTGCCAATTTTGTGTTTGCGAGCATCAGTAAAGATTCTGTGGTCAAATCCTTTCGTCTCAGAAGCAGGTTATGTACGTATGTACACTCTCTCGTGGGTTGGTTTTGACTTTTGATTGAGCACGAGGAGTAGAGAATCTGAGTATAGGCATTATTCATCAGTTTAACCTTTTGAAGTTGTTCCTTTCACCACTTTGATTCTTTGATTTGAAGGCTGAGATAAGCAGACATGGTGGGTCACGGATTGTGGGACATAGATTGGTGGTTGTCTCTTTTTCGCATTCGCTAAACAGTGTAAAGTTTCGTAACTTTACATAAGTTTGTGCCAGTGGAATCAATTTCTAGCTTTTTCAGCCAAAATGGTGTCATGGAATTTGACTATATTTGGTACTATTACCAAAAAAATGAAGGCAACTTGTGGAATGAGTGTTTTCTGCGAGTGATAGTTGAGAATGTTGCTAAGT
Source organism: Erythroxylum tenue (assembly GCA_027568955.1). Lineage (NCBI taxonomy): Eukaryota > Viridiplantae > Streptophyta > Magnoliopsida > Malpighiales > Erythroxylaceae > Erythroxylum > Erythroxylum tenue. Next base: position 10,263,973 of record JAOSBM010000001.1, read on the forward strand.
GGTGAAAAAGGTCTCTGTCTTTGAATCTCCGTCGATTAATAAGGTCTTTGATTCTAACATGGTGGGGCCACGTCAATGATCGATATCATGGGAACAGATCTTCTGTCCGTTTACCCAACTTCAACCGTATTCTATTTATTTTCATCCACATTGATGTGAGTTCCACGTAGTCGTGAACATGGTTAGAATTGGGTTATATGTGCAGAGGATCTCATCTGCGATATAATGTGTCGTATGGATATGTTTTTTCCATTTATTGTAGTGGCTTGATGGGCTTTTAGCAGTTCATTTGTTGTAAGAAGTCAAGAACAATTTTGATCTGCTACTTTGGGTAAAGTGATGAGTGGAGAACAGAAGCGGGGGAAGCTAGAGAAAAGCAGCTCTCATGTCGCCGAGAAGGTGATTGTTGCAGTTAAGGCCTCCAAGGAAATACCTAAGACTGCTTTGGTGTGGGCTTTGACTCATGTTGTGCAACCTGGTGACTGTATTACTCTGCTCGTGGTTGTCCCTTCACAGAGTTCAGGTACCTTTTTATTCGTTTGACTTTGCTACACGGCTTGTTAAAATTTAAATCGTGAATACTGGCTTAGATACTGTCAGCTCGAAACTTTGTCATTGATTCTACGTTTGTGGCTTCTGCCTTGCTGTATCAACCACTTTCTAAAAGTATAATATTGCTGATTAAGCTGTTTCTGTTCTTGTTTCTTACTGGCAGAAATTTTAAGATTTCACTCAATGTTGTTTGGTTAACAATTATATATTTGTCACGACAATAAAGATTTGGAATCAAGTTTTTGAAGGAATAGTCGAGAAAAAGATTGTTCTTTTTTTCTTTTTGGCTACAAACCCTCCCTTATTCTTATGTTCTTTTGGCATAAATTATTCCTTTTTGGACAACATGCTAACAGTGGCTTATTTCGGTCACTTCTTCAGGCCGAAGGTTATGGGGTTTCCCAAGATTTGCTGGGGATTGTGCCAGTGGTCACCGAACGTCTCATTCAGGAGCTAGCTCAGAGCAGAAGTGTGATATCACTGATTCCTGCTCCCAGATGATCTTCCAGCTGCATGATGTTTATGACCCAAACAAGGTGAGTGTTTCAATGTGTGCACTTGGATGCTGAATGGTTTTATGTGCTAACGCTAGTTATTGTTTCAAATTCTCGTGGGCAGATCAATGTGAATATAAAGATTGTTTCTGGATCGCCTTCTGGGGCAGTAGCAACTGAGGCAAAGAAAGTTCAAGCAAATTGGGTTGTATTAGACAAGTAAATCTCTCTCTGATCAATTTATACTTACCAAAGGAAGTATCTCTGAGATTTTATATTTTATGTTGTTTCTTTAGTTCCTTTAACAGAGGTGGTCCTTGTTGTTCTGTGAGTTATTTTCATGCTTCTGATTTATAGACAGTTCTTTTTTCATTATTGTTTTACAGACAATTGAAGCATGAGGAAAATCACTGCATGGATGAGCTACATTGCAATATAGTGGTTATGAAGCGCTCTCAGCCAAAAGTTGTCCGGTTGAATTTGGTTGGAAATTCCAGGGAAGCAGACATGGCTGGGCAGTTGCCTTCTCAGCTCTATGACACTTCTGATAAAGATTTGGAGGATAAGAATGATTCTTTAGAAGCCATACGAGGACCAGTTTTTACTTCAACAAGCAGTCCAGAACTAAGGACACCATTTACTATCACTGAAGCAGGGACTTCATCAGTTTCGAGTGATCCGGGAACCTCACCTTTTTTCATTTCAGAAACAAATGGAGGAATCAAGAAAGAGGAATCATTTGTAAACAAGGAAAGTAGGATTCTTGGTGAATGTAGTTCAGACACGGAAAATGAAGATTTACCTTCAGCTTCAGCAAGTTTAAGGTTTGAACCATGGATAGGAGAATTTCTTTGTTCCCAGATGCAGTTCTCACACCAAAAGGAACAAGGATCACAGAGAAGTAACAGTATTGCTCAATCATTAGCTGCCGAGGCTTTGTTAAAGAAGTTCTCTAAACTTGATATGCAAACTGGAGACAAAATATCTAGCTGCAGGAATTTAGATTTGGGCGGAAATGTGAGAGAAGCAATATCTTTATCCAGAAATGTGCCACCTGGCCCCCCTCCTTTGTGTTCAATATGTCAACATAAGACACCAATCTTTGGAAAACCTCCAAGATGGTTCAGTTATGCTGAGTTGGAGCTTGCTACAGGTGGATTTTCTCAAGCTAATTTCTTGGCAGAGGGAGGGTTTGGATCTGTTCATAGGGGTTTACTGTCAGATGGCCAGGCAGTTGCTGTTAAGCAGCACAAATTGGCTAGCTCCCAAGGGGATCTTGAATTTTGCTCTGAGGTGGAAGTTCTGAGTTGTGCTCAACATCGAAATGTTGTTATGCTCATTGGGTTCTGTATTGAGGACAAAAGAAGGCTATTGGTATATGAATATATATGCAACGGATCTTTAGATTCTCATCTCTATGGTAATTTCGTTGTGGTCCTTCCTAAGGAACTGAGGAGTTGCATAAAATTATTTCTATGATTGCATATAATAAATATTAGTTGTTAAATTATGATTTTCTCTGTAGCCTCCTCATAACATAATTTAGTTTCTCTTTAAAATAAGAAGTAAAGCTAATTGTTTTTGTAACCTTCTCTGCGGATGATTTCAGGGGCATTAATGTAATGAACAAAATCAGTGGTTTATCTACTTGCTTCATATACCTTTAATAGAAGTTCAACTTGTATGATGCATATTTTACTAAGAAACTTTTTTTAATGTTTTAGGACACTATCCGAAGCCATTAGAGTGGTCTGCACGGCAGAAGATTGCTGTTGGAGCTGCTAGAGGATTGCGATATCTTCATGAAGAATGCAGAGTGGGTTGTATTGTTCACCGTGACATGCGGCCCAACAACATCCTCATTACCCATGATTTTGAGCCACTTGTGAGATAGTTTCTTTGTTTCTCTTCATGCTGAATGCTATTCAGGGTGTGTTGCTCAAAAATAAGTCACATTCTCATTTAGTTTTGCTTCCAATCAAAAGAGTTCATGTTTTTCAAATTCTTGATGCTAAATGGTCAGTTTAGATTGTTTTGTTATTCTTTGATATTTTGCACTTGTGTGTCCATGTGCTTACAATTCTTCTGTTTCCATGTGCTTACAATTGTAAGCTTGAGAAGCAACGGGTTTCATATCCCACCAAATATCCTGAAAACCTATTTGACTGTTATTATTGGCTTTTGATACTACATGAAATAGAAACTTTTGTTGACCTATGGGATTTTGATCTCGATTAGGCTTTATTTTGGTAGGTAGGGGATTTTGGGTTGGCGAGATGGCAGCCTGATGGAGATATTGGAGTTGAAACAAGAGTGATTGGAACATTTGGGTAACTTTAATTGCGGCTTTTGCTTTCTGTGTGCTCTTTCCTTGTCCAATAATAGAATTCAATATGACGTTCTGATGTGCTGTAGGTATTTGGCTCCAGAGTACGCTCAAATTGGTCAAATTACAGAAAAGGCTGATGTTTATTCCTTTGGAGTTGTCTTGGTTGAACTTGTCACAGGAAGAAAAGCAGTAGATCTTACCCGCCCCAAGGGTCAACAGTTTCTGACTGAATGGGTATATTTCACAAACGAGTTTTCTAATGACCAAGGGTTCTTTTATATCTAATGATTCCATGCTGTAAGACTGAGGGAAGAACTAGAAATCTGTGGAAAGATATGTCAATTGATATACATGGCAAATAGCCTGTCTCTTCTAGGTTAAGGCTTCTTCTGTAGGATCTCTTTTAATTCTAATGATTTTTTGATCTGGGACAGGCACGTCCTCTACTTGAAGAATATGCAATAGATAATCTCATTGATCCAAGGTTGGAGAATCACTATTCTGAACAGGAGGTTTATTGCATGCTACATGCTGCATTGTTGTGTATACGAGGAGATCCCCTCTATAGGCCTCGTATGTCACAGGTGAATAAATTTTCAACTATAAGTTAGTAGTTTTGAACTTATTCAAAAAATATCCACACATCTTTACTTGCATGAGCAGCCACAAGGATAACGGTACTTTTTATAATAAACCCAATGTACTAGCTCTTCACAACAATCTAAAGTAACATTTCAGTAATAGTTGATCTGGCAGCATAATATTGGCTCATACATAGTAGTTATAGTGAAGTTAATAGAATTATGGTGGCGGTGGCTTAGATTATGGACTTGGACAAGCATGATAAGGTTTCAAAATTGTGAGGAAACCCACCACGGAAGGCGTTACCTTAAATTTCTAATTGGAAATGGCTATGAATGTCATTTATACTGAAGTTTGAAAATTTGACTAGATGTTGGTTTCTGATTTTGGAGTAGGTTCTTCGCATACTTGAAGGTGACATGCTCATGGATAACAACTAGATGTCAACACCTGGTTGTGATGTGAGGAATCGAAGTGGCCGAATTTGGATGGAGCAGCAGCAGCTACATTATGGCAGTCCCCTCTAAGGAGGCATTGGAAGGGTTCAGTTCAAAGCTCTCTCTTGAAATACCAAGAGCTGCGTTCTGGGAGAGGGATAAGTATAGGAAGATTTCATGTGAAGACCATGTGTGAAGAGCTTAACCCATTATGTAATCTGGGCGCAGCAAATTTTCTCCTTTTCATTTTATATTTCATATACTTTTTTTTGTGCCTTGGTATTTTTGTTCAATGCCATCTAGATTTTGCACTGTATGGACGAAGAGAAAGAGTGTTCTGTCAGTCTCTGGTAAATGATAGTGTTATGAATGAGCCAATGAATTGATAGGGCCCGTTATGAATGAGCCCATGGGGCCGGTTTTGCACAACGTTAGCACAAGATATATACGAGGGATCGCAAAAGGAAAAGGTCATGAATATTGTTATGCAGATTGCAATTCTCTCTCTCATTACTGCGTTCTCTCTGTTTCTCATCTCCCTTCTGAATCGTTACCTATACAATTCTTATACTTGTATTTCCCTTATCAAGCAATACAAATTTCCAAAATTCCTCTGTTAACTTGTTATCTACTGTTGTTGTTACATTATTTCCTCTTCTGCGGTAATTGTTCACTACATTGGTGCTTTTATTGAACCTCTGCGTAGATGGCAGAGCATCAAAACCAACTTCATTTCGACGCCCTCGATGATAACATTCAGGCCATACACCATAACACTCAGGCCATACACCATGGTCTTACCAAGCTTATTTCGTCTTGTGCCGAGAACAATCTTCTTCTTCGAAAGATCTTGGATTTACTCCCAGACTCCACAAATTCGAACCAGTCACATGATGAACCTACAGTGTTTGATGAAATGCTCAAGACAACCTCTGATGCAACGTGTGTGTTTGGGATTGGCAAGAACGATGGATCTGAGCTCGTCGATGGTGTTTCAAACTCACACGACATTGTTGAAGCTGAAGTTTTCGATCAAATGTCGGACCGCATAGAAATAATTACACCAGCGAATTTGGATGGTGTTTCTGGTTTGGTTGCTGCCGTCGAGGTGTTCGATGAAATGCCGGCGCAGGATATCCCTCAAGTTGTGGAGTTTGAGGCGGTCCATGAACCACACGGTGTTGAAGACAATCAAATGCAGTCTCCAGAGACAGCTTCGAGTGAGATTCCGCCTGCTTGCTTGATGAGTTTGTGGGATCCTTTCACTACCTGTAAGTATCGAGAGTTTACATGTGCTTTTGATACTCAAGGTGTTATTGATTCCTCCATGCACTGCTTCTTGTATGTGCTGCCCAGTGATTTCTTTGATTTTGGATCTAAATCTCTGGTTGCAAATCGGTTGAGTTTTGATTTGAATGAGTTTAGAGAGTTGCAGAGGCCATTTTTGGTTTCCATGTTACTTATTTTGTGCTGGATGCAACCACATCCTGGTTTCGCCGAAAGTAAGTCCTTTGATCCGGGAATTTTCCGACGCAACCTGGATGTGAAATGGGTGATTGTGAGTGGGTTACTTGATGCTCTTGTTCCACATGACAAAATATCTCTTGGCCTTCTGCCGACGGATGGGCTATTCACTTTCAATTATATGGATTTCATATGCTTGAATCTATATGCTCTTGCCTCACACGAGCAGCTAACGAACAATTCTCGTGACTTGATTGATGAGTCTACTCTTCCTGTGGCTCTCAAAGGTTTTGATCCCGGAGGACGATATGTTTCTCGTGCTCTTCTAATTGGTTTCGAATTCGGTATCGAGTATGCGCATTGAGTTTTGAGAACTGTAGGCAAATATTTTCATATAGACAGTCAAGTTGAAGTTGGAGTTGATGACTTCTTCCTAACTCATGCTTTTGTCCAAACTAAGACTTTTGATCCCGGTATTTCTCTTGTCAATGAAAAGCTATTGCTCGATTGTCGGTTACTTGTCTTTGCCGCCCTACATGCTATTAAACTGTGGCCATTTGTGATCACCTTTGGGATGTTCGTGACTGATATTAGTTACAACCAGAAGCTTGCTGCCTTCTTTTGGAACACAATATTTGAATTAGTTACCTTGGTTGTTCTCGACGTTGCCATCGTTTTCAACAGAACACTACATGAGGCTCCAATAGTTTGGACTATAACATCTCATGAACAGCTGGTCCAACCTACTACTGCTCATTTCCTCCTTATACAACTCACGTCTTATTCCATTAGATATGAGATGATTCTTGAACAAGCACATACAAGCTGTTGCACAGTACTCAAAGCTTGTCTTTTCCTAAAATTTTCAATGTTGGATGCCTTGTTGGTTGCAAGTTCTTGTGATGCCTCAATTATTGACGAGAGTATGTATTTCAAACCGAGTTTTGCTGGACAATTCTTTGCTGCAAATGGGTTCACTGAGATTACATTTAGTGATTTTTGTGTTGATTTTATGACGGGGATGCTAAACTTCAAGCTGTCATTTGCAAGTAAGCTACACCAAGCTGTGTTTATTCCCAAGCACTTGGCTCTGCACAATGGCAAAATTCAAGCAGTGCATCGACTCACTGTGCTAGCTGAGTTCTTCAGGTTGCATTTACAGCTTAGGGGAAGGTATTTTGGTCCTTGTATCATTGTGAGTAGGGTGGGAGAGGTAGTGTACAAGCTCGTGTTATCGGACTCCACTTGGATTCGTCCAAAGTCTCATGTTTCATTGCTTAAAGGCTGTGTTGAGCACCCTGAACAACACGTTCAACCCTTAAATCTTGTTGACATTGATGCTTCTTTCATGCTACAACCGACGTCGGTACTTGCGACACTTATGGTGCATCAGGCTACTTTGGAAACAAAGACAATATCTTCATGCTTGAGATGGATGTTACCCTTGGTTCCTATGGCTTCACAATTAAAGTCACGATTATTGCTTCACGCTATCATCCTTGCGGACAAGGATGTTTTCAAGGGGTCGGTAATGTTTTGAATGAGCCAATGAATCGATAGGTCCCGTTATGAATGAGCCCATGGGGCCGGTTTTGCACAACGTTAGCACAAGATATATTCGAGGAATCGCAAAAGGAAAAGGTCATGAATATTGTTATGCAAATTGCAGTTCTCTCTCTCATCACTGCATTCTCTCTGTTTCTCATCTCCCTTCTGAATCGTTACCTATACAATTCTTATACTTGTATTTCCCTTATCAAGCAATACAAATTTCCAGAATTCCTCTGTTAACTTCTTATCTATTGTTGCTGTTACATTATTTCCTCTTCCGCGATAATTGTTCACTACAGATAGTAATTGAACACATTTAGCAAATACGTCTGTCAGTCTCCGGGAAATGATAGTAACTGAACGCATTTAGCAAATACGTCTTTCTTTAAATCAATGAAGCCTTCTATGTTGCGCTATCCCTTTCTCTCTGTGTATATTATATGTACATGTATTTCTGTTGCCGAAATATTTGTGAATATTTGTTTCTTAAATCATGTTGTTTGATAGGATACAGATGAGGCAAAGACCGGACAAGTAATCCAGATTCTTGTCTTACCCGAAGAAGCAAGCAGGAACTTGCAAGCAATATGAGACCTAGAGGGGCTGAAATAGACAACATGAAATCTTCTTGGTTTTAACGTTTTGAATTTCAAATGTGTAAAAACGAATCCAATGAGTCCAAACATTGAATTCGATAATAACATGCTTGAGAGACTCAGATTAACGTAAATTGTACTCCTGTAGCATAGAGAATCAAAACTACTCTACTGTCTCCTTTCTGTTATCCACAGCAGCAAGTTAGTTTTTGTGCTTGTCTTATCCACAATCTGGATTTAGGAGATGGTTTTAAGAGAGGCGGTCCTGAAATTTAGTTGTCTCAGTTTGACTTTGACCAATTGTGGGCAGTAAGCAGGATCACTTGCACCTTGTCCCCGATGCCCTGGATGCTTTTAAGAAGTATAAGAACTCTTTAGTCCTACCACTGACATTTATATGAGCCCTTGGGAACACACAGTTTTTGAGTTGGGTACCTTTTCTTGTTTGACTTTCTATTTTATATTAATTTTGTTCCAGTATGTCTAGTTAATTTCTGGCAGGTAATAGAAACTAGTTCTACTTCAATGAAAATGATGGTCAAAAGGCAAGAAAGAAAATTATTTCATTAATTAAAAATTCATGATGGAACATAAGACCTCTCCCTTTATAGTAGGCACATGATCCTCTATGTCAGATGCTTTGTGCCTACCCTGTGCCAGAATATCTGGTCCACACATTTAAAAGAGATAGAGAGAAATGTGTGTACGATATGCTCTGGCACAAAGCATCTAGAACAAAAGTTCTCTTCCCCTTAAAGTAGACACCTATCCTCTGTGCCAGATGCTCTATGTCAAACCTGTGCCAGAGCATCTGGTCCACACATTTAAGAGAGATAAAGAGAAATATGTGGACCAAATGCTTTGGCACAGGGTTGACACAGAACATCTGGAATAGAATATCTCCCCTCTTAGAGTAGGAGCATCTGATCTTCTATGCCAGAGCATCTGATCCACGCATTTAAGAGAGATAGAGAGAAATGTGTGAACCAGATGCTCTAGCACATGGTTCACACAAAGCATCTGGAACACAAGATCTTCCCCTTAGAATAAGCACCAGATTCTCTATGTCAACCCTGTGCCAGAGCATCTAGTCCACGCATTTAAAAGAGTTAGAGAGAAATGCGTTGACCAGATGTTCTGGCACAGGATTAGCACATAATAATTGGAATAAAAGATCTCCCTTTTAGAGTAGGCACCTGATCCTCTATGGCAGATGCTCTGTGCTAACTCTTTGTCAAAGCATCTGGTCCATACATTTAAGAGAGATGTGTGGACCAGAAACTTAAGACACAGGGTTAGCACAGAGCTTTTGAAACAGAAGTCTCCCCTTTAGAATAAGCACTTGATCCTCTACGCCGGATGCTCTTTGCCAACCCTGTATCAAAGCATCTGGTCCACTCATTTAAGAGAGACAAACAGAAATGTATGGACCAGATACTCTGGCACAGGGTTGGCACAGAGCATCTGAAACAGAAGATCTCCTTCTTAGAGCAAGCACCTGATCCTCTGTGCTAGATGCTCTGTGCATATATACTCTGGCACAGGGTTAACACAGAGCATCAGAAACAAAAGATCTCCTCCCTTAGAATAGACACCTGATCCTTTGTGCCAATCTTGTGCCAGAACACTCTATCTAAATGTGTGGACCAGATGCTTTGACACATGATTGGCACAGAGCATCTGGAACAGAAGATCTCCCCCTTTATAGTAGGCACCTGAACCTTTATGCCAGATGCTCTGTGCCAATCTTGTGCTAGAGTATCTTCACAAAACATCTGGTCCACACATTTAAGAGAGAAAGAGAGAAATGTCTGGATTAGATGCTATAGTAAAGAGTATCTGGAACAAAAGATCTTCCCCTTAGAGTAGGCACCTAATCCTCTGTGTCAGATGCTCTGTGTCAACCCTATATCAGAGCATCTGGTCCACACATTTAAAAGAGATAGAGACAGAGCATCTTTTTCACACATTTAAGAGAGATAGAGAGAAATGCGTGGACCAGATGCTTTGACACAATGTTGACACAGAACATCTGAAATTGAAGATCTCCTCCCTTAGAGTAGGCATTTGATCCTCTGTGCCAGAGCATCTAATTCACACATTTAAAAGAGCTACAGAGAAATGTATGAACCAGATGCTCTAGCACAGGGTTAAGAAAAAAGCATCTGAAACAAAAGATCTTCCCTTAGAGTAGGCACCTGATCTTCTGTGTCAAGCATGTGCCAGTGCATCTAGTCCACACATTTAAGCGATACAGAAAGAAACGTATGGACCAGATGCTCTGGCACAGGGTTGGCACAAAAAATTTGGAACAGAAGATCTCCCTTTTTAGAGTAGGCACCTGATCTTCTATGCCAGATGTTCTGTGCTAACCCTGTGTCAAAGCATCTAGTTCATACATTTAAGAGAGATTGCGAGAAAGGTGTGGACCAAATGTTCTGACATAAAGTTGGTACAGAGCATTTGGAACAGAAGATCTCTCCTTTAGAGTAGGCACCTGATTCTCTGTGCTAAATCCTCTTTGCCAACCCTGTGCTAGAGTATTTGGTTCTGTGCATATATGCTCTAACATAGGGTTGACACAGAGCATCTGAAACAGAAGATCTCCTCCCTTAGAGTAGACACCTGATCCTCAGAGTCAATCCTGTGCCAGAGCACTCTAAAGGGGGAGATCTTTTATTCCAGATGCTCTATGCCAATCATGTGCCAGAGCATCTGGTCCATACATTTAGAGAGATGCTCTATGCCAACCCTATACCAGAGCATCTGGTCCACACATTTATTGATGGCACAGAGCATCTGGTCCATACATTTAGAGAGATGCTCTTTGCCAACCCTATACCAAAGCATCTAGTCCACACATTTAGAGAGAAATGTGTGGGCCAGATGCTTTGACAGGTTGGCAGAGAGCATCTGGAATAGAAGATCTCCCCCCTTTATAGTAGGCACCTGATCTTATATGCCATATGCTCTTTGCCAACCTTGTGTTAGAGTATCTGGTCCACACATTTAAGTGAGATAGGGAGAAATGTGTGAACTAGATGCTCTGACACAGAGTATCTGGAACAAAAGATCTTCCCCTTAGAGTAGGCACCTAATCCTCTGTGCCAAATGTTCTGTGTCAACCCCTGTGCCAGAGCATCTAGTCCACACATTTAAAAAAGATAGGGGAAATGTGGGGACCAGATGCTTTGACACAAGGTTGACACAGAGCATTTGTTGGACCCCAGTCCTTAAGTAAAATTTAGAAATATTAAATGAACTTAAATGAGTGTTTTTGTATATGTATTGTGTTATAGATATTTTTGTGCTTTAAG
>JAOSBM010000001.1:10390825-10402264 GCA_027568955.1 Erythroxylum tenue
TTGATAAAGAGGAGCGGCGGCTAGAAAATCAAGGGATTTGATAAGTCCTAAATAATTATATCTTTCTTAATAAGGAACTAATCAACTAATGCTAATATGAAGAGTTGCTCATGTAAGCAGTTAAGTTACAAGAGAAGCTGTATCAGAAAACCTTTATAGAGCCAAAGACTGTTAAAAAAGAAAGGTCCATAATTGTGACAAGCATATGTTAATATCTAGAGACCAAGTATGCTCGAATAGTTAAATGTCATGGGAGCACTATCTTAGATTATCAACTCACAGACTGGCAAGCAAAGATGGTATTGGTCAAGAACTCAACATTGGCTCCATTTTCAAGAGCTCAACTGTAAGGGAAATATTTTTCAAGCATAAGATGGTATGCGGCAATCCAGAAGACAGGTTCAGGTTCCTTGGCCATTACTTGAACATTTCAATGATCTCTTAGTCCCTAAGACTTGATAATTAATGAAACATAACATGAGAAGCAATCAATCAGCTAAATATTGTTGGAAGGTAAGAAGCAAATGAAATTTGAAGATCAGTACCTCAAGACCATTCAAAAATTTCACATCAGCAAGAATTTTATGATTAAAGAGAAATTCCATTACTTGAAACCCCAACTTGCACCCAACCCATGCCATATCAGCAGAGGGGGGAGAGAAAGAGAAAGCAAGATGAAGGTTTACGCACATAATCAATTCAATAGACCAAAGGTCAAAAGGGGAAGATTACTTCTGATGAATATACTCAACTGCTTGCTCAGCAATCACTTCATGACAAGTTGATATTACTTGAATAAGTTCATTAACTGCTTCGACGACATGATGCTTCAACTTCTTACTCCTTGAACTTTTATCAGCAGCTGTTACAGGGGAAAAAGAGAATGTTTAAATATCAAACTGCCAAGGTATCAAGAGATGTGCGCTATCTACTGACAAATAAGTGTTTACAACATTTAATCAATTAGAGAAACAATGATATCATTGTTAAATAAGACATGAAGCTTTATCGTTTTTACAAGCACAAGATTGAGGATACACTAAGTGATCTCTTGCATTAAAACAATGAAGACAGTCAAATAAACTAAAGAATATTGATTTGATGGTTATATTTACGAAGGTAAATTACAGAGATAATCTCATTAAGAATGAAATGGTAAAAAAAGGGTTTGACTATGGAATTCGCAATGTACATTTGCTTTTTCCTTCAGAATCACCACCAGACGAGGAAGTATGATGAATAGCTGCTGAAACAGTAGTATCCTCCAAAAGAGTTTGCAAGGAAGGTGGGCGTAATGTGCTTCTTGCAGCAGCAGCAACGGCAGCAGCTGAGAGATTTTGCTGATCATCTCTGTACCTATCATCATCATCATCATCATCATCACTCACAGCAGATAAATTCAATCCCCCAATAGCAGCTGTAGTTAGTGATATATCCTCGTCCCTAATAATGTGCAAAACACGCCTTACAATGTTACCCACAGCAAGCTCTGCAACAAGAAAACATAAAAAAAAAGATCATCATCAGAAAAGCCATCCACCTCAACAAGACATAATTCCAGACCACTTAAAATGCCGGGTGGACATCTGCAATTTGAAAGTGGAAGCTATATTTGTCTAGCATTAGATTCGTACACTTTCGTGGTGTCCAACCCAAGAGTTACAATTAACTAATGCTAAAGCAGATTCGGCAGTAAAACAAGAGTCTAAAGCTTCATTATTAGATGATAAATATGGCTGCTTATTCCTAGTCCCAAAAACTTATAAGCTAGCAGAAAATGGGACGGCGATAGACGTATGAAGAAAGCAAAGCTTCTCAACTTCTAGAAAAACAAAATTAAGAAGAACCGCGCGCACCAACAGGGTTAGCAGCGATTAGCTGTTCTCCAACAGCCTTAACAGCATCAATTAAAGCTCCAGCCTGATTGGTGTAAGGCACTCGAGTCTGCTGGATCACTGAGCGTAGCAATTCCGCTGTATGCTTTGCGGTGGCCTGCGACCCCTCAACTTGTCTTCCGCCATGTACCCCAAGACCAAAGAAAATAATCCAAAGTAAGCTTTTTAAACAGACGGAACATAAAGAATTTCCATTAAAAAGAAAAATTTGAACTCACCGTTTTTTAAGCTTGTTTAGAAAATCACTGACAAGAGGTTGTACGTCGGGCATGGTGCAGTTTACAGTCACTCTCTAACACTCCTTCCTGTTGTTTAGCTTCTGAAACAACATGCGAAAGTTGGCTTCTTGATCTCGTAATTCATTTTCTTCCTTCCTCATGTCTCCATTCAATTATACTACAATGGGGGTAAATATACATATATATAAGAGAATTGGGAAGAGAAGCCGAATCGATAGGCAATAGCCAGGAAAAGAAAAAGAAGTGCTGAAGGTGTAAAACGGTGATGAGAGATGCTAGTGGGCCTATAAGCTCTTCTGGGTTTGGGCTTTGATACTTTTTGGGCCTTTGGATAAAGATCTTCTGTTTGTGCCTTTCGATTAAACGCCTAATGATTGTGGGCCTTCGAGCTGAGGCCGACTGGTTCCTAGTAACTACTAGGGGTGAGCATTCGAGTTAATGGGGTCAAATTTTTACTATTCAGGTAAAGCCCGAATTACCTAAAATTTTTTCTATCTTATCCGGCCCGAACCCAAAATTTCATTACCCGAAATTACCCGGCCCGATCGGATAATTCGAGAAAATTTCGGATAATTTTGAGTTACTCGAAATTTTGTTTGGTTCTCTTTCAAAAATTACACAAAATAACTAAATACTTGAATTACATTCTCATATCTCATTTGAGAGACATAAAACAAAACAAATAGTTGAATTCATTAATAATAGAACCAAAAATTTCAATTAACTAGCATAATTAATCTGTTAATTATATATTAAAAAGGCAAGCTTGTATTTTCATAATTCTTTTAAACTTAATTCGAATAATCGGGTAACCCGAATTTTTTTTAAAATTATCCATCTCAAACCGAAAACAATTCGAATAATACCGAAAACAATAAGGCCCGAATTAATTCAGACCGACCCAAATAATGCTTACCCCTAGTAACCACTCCATTCCAATTCTCCGACGAGCGCAAACTTTGTAAGTTTGGAAGTTTACAGTTACAGATCAGATTAAGGAATATCGCAACAAATTTCAGAAAGCCGTTAAGAAAATTTTTATACAGAAAAGAAAACCACAACTGGAGAAAGAAAGACAAAGACAAGACCCGGTAATTGGCCCCACTACAACTTATAAAACTTTCCTTTTTGTATTTTCTCGAGAAATCTTTCTCTCTCTAATTTGAAATCCCGTCGCTTTCTCTCTCTCTCAATTTACGCGCATTTGGTTGTTTTTCGCATTCAATTCAATTGACGGCCATTCCATCGTAGTCCCTCTTTCCCCTGACCCTTATCTCTAATATTCTTTTCTGGTTTATTTATTGGCAATTCCGAGAACTCCAAATCTCCCTGATCCAAGGTACACCTTCTTTTTCTTAGTTATGTTAGTTCTTCCAGCTCTGTTCTGTTGTTCTTGGGTTAATTAAGTTTCCTTTTGAAATGAATATTCTAGATCTCTTGTTGTATACGATTTATATGTTGTATTAATTAGGGTTATCCCTTCTCTTTTGGTTTTGGTTATGATCTGCTTGATACAAGTGTTTAGGGCATATTGTTCATTCCATCTCAATACATTCTTTTTGACACAAGTCAAATTGACTTCATAGATTCTTCCATACTAGCTTAGTTTCTTCATAATTTACTTTTTTCATTTTAATGTTTTTGCTCATAGAGTGGCTCTTCTAACATGGCATCCGGCAAACCCTTTTTCGATGACATGCGGAGCAAACCGGAGGTTATCGATCCTCCGCAGAGTGAAGACGTCGTGGAAATTGATGGAAATGTGAATGAGCCCAGTCAGATGGCTTCGAAACCTAATGTTGTTGTTTCAAGTAGTGTTCGTGAATTATTGGAGTGCCCTGTATGCTTAAATGCTATGTATCCCCCAATTCATCAGGTTCGTTGTGAAATAGTTTTGTATTGATTAGCATAGGATGCCTGTGTAATATTTTCAATTCATTCTCTCCTCACAAAAGTTTGCGAGTTAAATTATTTCTTAGAGCTTGACTTAAATGCTCGCCTCTTGGTTTCTCACTTGTTTCAGTGTTCAAATGGTCACACATTGTGTTCTGGCTGCAAACCCAGGGTCCATAACCGCTGTCCCACTTGCAGGCATGAGCTTGGTAATATTAGATGCCTTGCTTTGGAGAAAGTTGCTGCGTCTCTTGAACTTCCGTGTAAATATCAGGCTTTTGGGTGCCTCGGGATATACCCTTACTACAGCAAACTAAAGCATGAATCGCATTGTGCCTATGCACCATATAATTGCCCATATGCTGGATCAGAATGCACAGTTATTGGTGATATACCTTTTTTGGTTGCTCATTTGAAAGATGATCACAAAGTTGACATGCACAATGGCAGCACTTTTAACCACCGATATGTCAAATCAAATCCTCATGAAGTTGAGAATGCTACATGGATGCTGACGGTATTCTTCTGATTCTCAAAATTTATCTGCAATTGTCCTGTCGGGTTCACTTTATCTTACTAGAAGAACACTAATTAATCTTAATTTTTGTGGAGATTTTATTTAATGCAAATTCTTCTTTTAGTATCAATAGATTCGATGATATATTACTCCTTGCCTTTAATAACCTAGAAAACTTTAAGATTTCATTATAGCCCACATTTAGATGTGAAGGGATTAAGTCATGCTAACGCCTTTCCACTTTGACATTGCTTACTGTTTTTTGAAAAGCCTTTACCATAAGATTCTTTCTTTAAGGGTTGTCAAGTGGATTTGTTAATGCATCTTTCTTCTGATTTCTAGGTATTTAGCTGCTTTGGTCAATACTTTTGCCTGCATTTTGAGGCTTTTCAACTTGGAATGGCACCAGTATACATAGCATTCTTGCGGTTCATGGGTGATGACAACGAGGCAAAGAACTATAGCTACAGTCTTGAGGTTGGTGGAAATGGGAGGAAGATGATATGGCAAGGAGTGCCTAGGAGCATAAGAGACAGCCATCGGAAGGTTCGTGATAGTTTTGATGGACTTATTATCCAGCGCAATATGGCTCTTTTCTTCTCTGGTGGTGACCGGAAAGAATTGAAACTTAGGGTGACTGGTCGTATATGGAAAGAGCAATGATGGCTTTCATTCACTTCTTTCGAGTCTAGAGTACATCCACAGCTGGCAGTAGATTGGCAATGGCTTCTTCTAGTAGTCCTGTGGGTCTTTTGTTCCTGAAACTTTTGGGAAATATGGAAAGCAAACTCTCTTTGCTCATCTGGGATTAGATACATGAATGGGATGAGTTTTGTGCCTCCACGCTGCCAACTCTGGTATCTATAGCTTTAGATGGATGCCTATCTTAGTATTTATTCTTGTCTGTGTATCCAGTTATGATTAGAATCTCAATTTCTCATTCAGTTCTTTCTTCAGTTAAGTCTTCGACTAGAACTGTGATTGTCAGGTGGGTGCTTCGTGGTGGAGGTTGAGGAGGGTAGTGGGTTTCATTTGAGTAGGTTAGAATGAAGATATTCAATCAAGATTATATCCAAATTTTAGTCATTTAACCTGATCCATTGTTAATCAACGTAGTCATGGTTATCAAGCAAACAATTACAATATGATTAAGGTTTAAGGTTATGTTTGATTGGGGGCTTATTAATGGAATGAAATATAATGTAATATTATTTTATTATTTTGGAGGAAGGTTTATAATATAATGGAATGGAATGAGCTAGCATATTAGGGTTTTATGTTACATCATATTAAAAATAAGACTTTCGATTTGGGAAGTTTAGGATGAATTATAAAATGATAAACAATTTTTTTATTATGTTACGTTATGAACTCTTCTTTTAAACAATATTTAACTATATTATATTATAAATTTTTCTATTTCTTGTAGATAATAATTTTTTAATATTACATTCATTTATATTTTATTTTATTATATTTTATTCTATTAAAAATCTTCCGTCCTATCAAGTATAACCTAAGAAAGAAAGCGATTCGTAATCGTTTGGAATCATTGTAGCGAAGGAAAAATTGGGGTATGAGTTTGCAGTAAATATGACGACCGTCGTCTGTTTGTGCATGAAAATTATCAAATGATTGAAGAAGTCCATTCGTAATAGGCTTCATAAACAACAAGGTTTCCCTCGTCTCCAGTGACCACCATTACTGGGAGAAAGTCTCCTTCAAGTAATCTATATCAAGCACAAGCACTTTTCTTTTGTTCTAAGATTACATGCGGTTACTTTTGCTACTTTAGTAAAAACAGAGAGAGAAAAAAAGCCAGGTGTTAGACCCCCAAGGCGGCCTTAATTTATGGTAGTTATTAACGTAATTGGCATTAATGGCTTGGGCAGGAAAATGAACATCAACTTTAAATTCGTGAATGAACTATGCATCATATATATATATATATATATATATATATATAAAAGCTTTAAATTCATCAAGGTTGGAATAATTTTTTTTTGGTTACAAAGAGGAAATTATAACACTAAATCAACGCTCTAGGGTACGCTGCACCTAGTGCATCTCAACGGAGGAGCTCCTGGATGCTAAAAGGGGGCTCCTGTAGAATATGAAGGCTCGAACTTAAAATGTCAGCGAGACGAGTGAGATTGTCTACGCACTAGTTCCCTTTCCGGAAAACATGCTGAAGTTGAATCTTCCACTCCCGGTTCAACAGCTACTGGATTCTTGTCACCAAAAAAGAGACCTCGTTAGAACTAAGGGTGGATTAGAGAGAAGATTAATAACCTCAAGGGAGTCAGTTTCGACCACCACATGTCTAAAGCCCAAGTCCCATGCCAGTGTGAGGCCTAGCTGCGAACCCTTCTCGAGGCGTTGCTGGAACTCCCCTTGCCAAACCCCATTCCAATCACAAATAATCCCCCCAGAGGAAGCCGTTGTGGAGTCCTGGTTCACTGCTCCATCAGAATTGACCTTCACCCAACCTAGTGCAGGCTTAGCCCATCTCACGAAAGATCCCACTGGTAGGCCTTGCGTCGAAAACACACAATTTTTCATCGCCCTAGCTCGTGCGATCAACCCCACATAATCCATGATAATGGTGTGGCCCTCGTCCGGCCAAACAATGCTCGGCTCAAACAGTAGCATTGTTCCGCCATTTTCAAAAGAACTAACAAGTAACTCCATAGACCATGGTCCACGCTTCATCAAGGTTGGAATAATTGATAAGTTGGTCAAACTGACTTGTGTCCTTTGTAGACTAAGTTGAATTGGTTTTACGAAAATTTTCATCAAGAAATGAAGCCACATCTGCAAACTTGGATAAGGAAAATAATGTAAGTTTCCCTTGTTTCAAATTATTTTAAAGCAGTTGGAATGTAAATATCGTATTGTTCTTGTTTTAAAACTTCTGTAACTTTCAGCATAATTATTTATATAATATGATTACTATATTGGGAAAGAGGGGAGCTTTAATCGGCACACAATTTAGTTGTACTCTTTTGTTTAGCTTCATCAAGTGTTCAAACTCCTTACTTCTATGTCTTCAAGATTACTAAATGGAGTGCATGCAAGGTGTTTGATCAAAAAAATTTATTGAACTAAGTGAATGAGACTTATGGTGCTGCACAAGGATTGTTTCGTCATTTATCCGAGTGAAAAACACCTTGTCCCGTCCTCATATTTTTGTTTTCATTTGGATGATAGAAAACTTAAGACTATAATAATTAATCAGATAAAGAATAAACTAAAATATAAGTTAGAATTTTGGCTGAAAATAAAATATTCCTTTCAGGAAATGTATATAAATAAGAAATAGTAAACTTCATGTTGGAAAATCGGATTGAGATCCGATCCTGCGCAGTAGAATTATTACAAACTTTTTTGTTCGATTTTTCAAAAATCAAGATCACTAAAATTTCGATAAAATGATTAACACATAAATCATAATAAAGCAAGAATCATAATTCATATCTTATTCCAAAGTTTGATATTTTTCTTGCCATATTCGTCAAACCATTTTTAAAATCTTAACCACCATATTACCCAAGTGTCCGACTTCTAACGATATTTATAGAATTAGATAAGAGAACTTTGCAACTATTGCAGAGAGGACTAGGGAAAGAGTGCTAACTTTTTTTGAGCTTAAGCCTATTTATAATAAGTTTTGGACATTTTAGTAATTTAATTAAAATTAGAGGGAGAATTAGGCAAGGAGTGCTAACTTCTTTAGATCTTAAGCCTATTTATAATAGGTTTTGAATATTTTAGTTATTTAAGTAAAATTAAATTCTAATTTCAGTTAAACTTTAAATAGAATTATAAATAATTTTAATTAAATACCAGTTATGCTCAAATAAGATCCAATATCTCATACTGATCTTTACTTATTAATATCTCATATTTTATTATAAAGTTTTTCAAATTTTACAATCAAGTCTAACTTGATTAAAATATTTTTGTTCTTTTTAACCTATTTTTTATATGTGACCCATAAGGTTCTCAAATATATTGACAATGGATATAAATTATAACCTTAAATCATATTTGTAATTATATAAATTAATATTCTTTAATTTATCTTTAATTATCTAATTAAATAATTTATATCCATAAATCAAAATTGACGTCTAGTAACACATCAAGACCACCTAAATGTTTACGAATGTTAAAGTAGTTTTAATTAACCTTTTCGTGCATGATTTTTTCATATAATTCATTCATTTCATTAAACAATATTATGATTAGACATAGAGCATGGAATTAATGTCTACTCTATTTTTGAGTTTAATCACATTAGTTCTCCACCATTAGTTATTGATTGAATTAATGAATATTTCATAAATATACAAGTAATGTTCTAAATGAATTTTTCATATAGGGTCAGTTCAGTGAACTTATTCTCTAATAAGTACCCATATATTTGTTTAAGTATCTTCATACTTTGGTCTATAAGATCAACTACTTCCTTCGTAAGGAAAAAAATAACATATGCTAATCTTTTATATTCTATTAGTATCTAGTTTTAATAAAACAACAATTAGAAACAATTTAGGAATAATAAATGAATGCAATATGAATCTCATAATTTTAACCTTATCATAATTGTATTTGCAATGTATAATTGTCCCATGGACTTTATCATATATGTTTAAATATGTAAAAGATACAAATGGAATGCTATCTTTATTCATTTTTATTTGTTAAAATCCTATTTTAATTTTTTATAATTCACCACCATTCTAACTTTATTTCTAATTAGCTTTGCATGGTTTCTAACTATAAAAGTTGGAGGAGAATGAGGGGATTTACTAGGTCTAATGATCTTTAGATTCTCTAGTTCAAAAACTTGTTTTTAAGTTCTTCTTAATCTTATAAATTATATCTCATAGCAGTAACTCTATTAATCTTTTGCTTATCTATCATTTCTAAGTTTGCTTCTTCTTCTTTTTTTAATCCCAAAATTGTAAAGGGTTATCAGAGTAATTTTCCTTTATCTTCTGTTTTACTAATTTTAGTCCATCTTTGATGATTTTTATCTGTTGATAAGTTTTTTATAAATTTTTTTATTTTTATTAAAGGTTTTGCTCTTCAAAAGATCAGTTTTTTTTATATCCTACACCACGCTAGGCTATGAAAAGTATAAAGGGTATTGGGGTAGATCAAGCATAGACATTTTTTTTATTAACCACGATCCAATAACCACAAGGAGTTTTAAAATGTATTTTTTGTTTGATAGTATCAAATAATATTTTATGAAATAATTAGAGAAAGTTGTATCATAAAAGAATACGAGTTCTAGTATCATCAAAACAAAAGGGTGGACGTTTTATTAAAAATGATTCTAATAAGATTTGAGGTTGATGAATACCTTTCGATAAATGTATCTTATTATTAGAAATATCTAATCCTATTATGTTTTTTTAAGGTTTCGTGATATTGCAAAGGAAAACAACTTACTTTATATAATCAAGAACTAGCTCCACTGTCTGTATAAGCAACAAAGTATTCGACTTTATAATCTTTATAAGTTATTCCGATTGGAATATAAATACTAGCAATACTAGGCATTATCTAGGAATATATAATATATTATTGTTGTAGAATAGTTGTTTTCCATATTATCTTATAAGTTTTTCAAATGTTTATACTATCTTATCTATTATTTGCTTATCAATTTGAGAGTTAGAAGATTATCTTATTTTACTCATTTATTTCTGGTTAAGTCGGCATTGCCAGGCCCAGGCCCAGGTCCAATCTCCATCAGCCCAATTGCAGGAGACAATCTCCCATGCACACATGAAGACCTACGTAAAAATCTAAACCTAGCAAGTTAGTCCATATATAAGGTACTATTTTTCCATGATACAGGTACGAGACTCATACCCTACTTTTCTCTGCTCTTAGCTGCCTAAAACTCTCACAAAGAGACTAACTTGAGCGTCGGAGGGGCTTTCCGGGAACCAACCCCCGGCGTGCCTTCACTATTTTGCAGGTATTTCAGAGCTAGCACCGGTCAACTCCATGGATCAAGACAATGACATCCAGCCCCAGCAAAATCATACTGAACCATTTGGTGCTCACCGTGGGGCCCGGCGTCCGGGCACCACGTCTAGAACCACTCAGATCAGTCAGGCGGCAGCAGCCAATCCTGATATAGCCGCCATCACGGCACTTGCCCTACAGCGGATAGGTTTATAATTGCCTGTCGCCCTCCCGCCAGCACATCATGAGTCTCATGCGCAATCTTCACATCTGAACGATCAGCCACAGCCTCAAAATCAAGATCAGGAAGAACAAAGCGTAGCCCTGGAGGATAACGCCGAGACTAATTCGCACCTTAACCTCCAACACTCTCTAAACGCGAATTCGTCTGTGCCGCAACAAACCTCCCTCACTCGAAGGCAGATAGAGAGGGCGACTAACCTATTGATTCACCAAATCTTCCAGCCTCAGCCGGAGCAACAGCAGACCCCCGTTCGGCAGACTAAGGAGATAGCCAATCGCCATTCTGCCAAGGCCCTAGAAAATATGGTGGACGATCGAATCAACCTGACCGATCAACATAATAAAGGTAGAACCGATCAGTCAGACAACTGGAGAAAGCCTCGGAGAAAACACGATAGGAGCAGAAATACGAATGACTGATGTGACATGAGGGGACAGTTCAGAGCAAGAGGTGATAGAAACACCGAACATTAACATGATTTTTGGTGGCAGTACAGTAGGAGGATCTATCATTAAAGAAAGAAAGAGGTACGCTAGGCAGGCCGATAAAGACTTGCTAGCTAAGAAAAAGAAGCAGAACGATGGGGCGATATCATTCGACGCATCCGATTTGGACGGTGTTAGCTATCCCCATGATGACGCGCTAGTAGTCAATCTGAACATG
>JAOSBM010000001.1:10429935-10448421 GCA_027568955.1 Erythroxylum tenue
TCAGAGCAAGAGTGGAAATGCTCTGGTTCAGATTGGTTTTTCGTAGTAGGTTGGACATCCGGTAACGGGTTCCAATAAGTTCTACATCGCTTACCCACAATTGATTAACTACTAGTTACGGAGCTGGTTCGACATCGCTTACCAATACTAGATTAACTGTTATACACCGATATAATAATATGTATAAAACCTATCAGTACACCATAGGCTAGAAACCATTTCCTTTTTATCAACCAATAACATCATCTCAATGTAAACTTAAATCATATAAGATTTAACTTTCAAACTTCAATTCGTATATTGCTAAAACATAAACTTATACTAGCAATATTCACATAAAACTCATAATCAATACTCTCTTCACGATAGAATATAAATCATTTTCATAAAATCAATTTAAAGAACATTCACTGTTTTGTGAACTTATCGCTAAGCACACTAACACGTTCGGTGCCTCTCTTTTACTTACACAAAACGCATTTCTCATGGGCATTGATTTCCAAATTCGGAAATAAGACATTAAAACTATAAATTCGATTTAACCAAATTTGAGATTAGTATTTAATCGTGTAACACGTACACTAATCGTATTTCGACTTACTTCTATAAGCTAACCTATTATTCTCCGTTTTCAAATATAACTTCGAAAGTGACTTAAATACCATATTTTACGCATTTTAACTTACCAATTTTTTTAAGACACTATCTCACCCAATTTAATTTACCATATCACTGTTATGTATGATGAGTCACGGTTATGACCCCTTTCCATAATTCATACCTCTGATACCACTCATGTTGGATCTCGTTTTTGGAATCCAACTCTTGCGAAACCCAACTCTTGCTAATGTTGGACCCCACTTGTTTCCAGAGTCCAACGCTTGCTCATACCATAATACTTGAGCATAGTTCCTTGCACTCTTTTTAACCATCATCGGTTCATCTTCATCCTCATAACATCCCAAAAATTTTATCACAATTGGTTGAATGGCGTGCCCATACAAATCAGTCACCATGCTTGAACTCATTTCTCCTATTTGTGAACAGAATTTGGAAATCTTCAAACCCGAATTTCAATTTCACTTCTTCAAATAAATTGTGGCTCTAAGTCTCTAGTTTGTTTTGAAGCTAGAACCATCTTAATCGGAGCTCTATGGATAAAGATATGCTTAAATAGCTAAAGGGTGTTCATACCCTAATCATGCTCTCCCAACCGACGTCTCACTTTTTCTATTGCAAACTTTTTCAAAACAACTCCAAAAAAATGTCAATTTTCATGTAGAGATAGATATATGTCTTAGAAATCGATTGTTTCAAGAATCACTTCATTTCGAGGTCGGATGAGGGAGTTATGACCAAAAGAATCCAACATGTTTATGTCCTCATTCATGTTTGTACCTATCTTGGCGCGATTACCGTAACTTTCACCACAAATGTCTGATTGATTTCGTTATTGGATTATTTGAAAGAGGACTTCTATATCTACAACTTTCATGAAGACCACAAAGTGAGATTCTACCTTGGAAAGGGTCAAAAATCGCAATTTCCGGAAGCTGTCCGTGAATGTGCGTTTAACGGACATGCATGTCTGTTTAACGGACATAGACTGGCTTAGAAGTGCTTTTTCACCCGAGAAGGTCCATTTAACGGACACTAATGTCCATTTAACGGACATAAACTGGGCTGGGGGTGTTTTTTTTCACCCGAGAAGGTCCGTTTAACGGACATGAGGGTTTCCCAAACCCCTCCAAAGCCCCTCCAATGCTTCCTACATCCAATTTAACATCATATTCACTCAATATCTCCCCAAATTCAACTCTTCTAGTGCCAAATCACTTCATAACAACTCAAACACCAAATTTATCTCACAACATTCTCAATTCCCAACTCATTTGGTTAATCAAAACCACAGTTTCCTATCATTTATCATAACTGTCACATACACAAATCCTATGCAACATCGTAACTTGTAACAATCATATCTTTCCATTCCGATATCCAAAAATTACAAACTTTATAGCATTGGAAAGATAGAAAGATTATCTCCAACTTCCAAGTAGACAATTTTGGCTAATTCTACCTAAATTATTCCAGAGTTTCCCTTGAAGTCAAATATAAATCTTATCCTTCTGAAAACTTGAAATTGTCCCAAATTCACTTCCTTATCTAATGCAACATCATTCTTATCTATTCAACTACCAATTGGAACTCATCAAACCCTCACTTCAATTCATTTACTCTTCATATTTAACCACATCTCATCATTCATAACATTCCTATCTTTCTTTTCCATAGTGCCTCACTTATATATATATATCAATAGGTCATTCATTAACTCAAGTGGATAGCTTCTTCAATTATATCTAATTCCAACTCAACTCATATCATCCATACACAATTCATATTTCATATCCATACACAAACCCATATTTATACACAAATGCATATTTCATTAACATCATAAAATAAGAGTTTACAATGCTTTAATGTCATTTCAAGCCACATTACATCATTTTACAAAAATCCCTAAATTACACAAGATACTTGAATGAGAATTGCTCAAAATGCAATTATAGCTTTGTTTTACATAAACTATTCAAAAACACAACAAAACATGCAAATTCGGATTTATGCCTTGATTCACTTTCACTTGATCTCTTGCTCATCACCTGAATAGGGGAAAGAGAGTGGGGGTGAGCTTAA
Organism: Erythroxylum tenue; assembly: GCA_027568955.1. Lineage (NCBI taxonomy): Eukaryota > Viridiplantae > Streptophyta > Magnoliopsida > Malpighiales > Erythroxylaceae > Erythroxylum > Erythroxylum tenue. Next base: position 10,432,639 of record JAOSBM010000001.1, read on the forward strand.
AAGCTCGTGGGTAGCAGGTTTATAAACGGTAATAAGCAAAAATCATTTGAAACTTTCATGATTATAGTAAAACCTCATTGAAATCCATAAAACATTCATTTCTCAAAACGGTCAACATGTCAAGCAAATTCAAAATGGTCAACATGTCAAACAATCATCAAACTTATCAACATCTGAAAACACATAAACACATTATAATGGTTTGGGTGGATCCAAAAGAGAACGTACTACACATTTCTCATACGGGTCCTATGTAGCCGTGAACAGAACGTACTATCGCATTCCCACAAAATGGTCTTGCATAGTTGTGAACTTATGGGAGTCCGCGAGGGAACTCCATGCCACTAGCGGGCAGGCGGGAGAAGTCTTTAGACAAGTGCACTTGACATACTTAGGAGACCACCACAAACCCACATAATCATGCATCTCATGACTTGCAAACTATTTGCCCAAATGGCACATTTTGAAATCTTGTCTTTCATAAGCGCGCAATTTTTCGAAAACCCTTTTATTTAGCAATTTATAATTCATCATCACAATTCTATACACCACAACATGTAGCAATTTCTCGATCAATCAAAAGCAATAAAAGAAATATTTAATGAAAGTAATTGAAATCATTTTTCTCTCTTGATTTAAAAGAAAACATTTATGGCTCATTACTCAAATTATAAACATGAAACTCACCTTATTTCTTTGCTTAATACTTGTTCAAAATGCATCCCCTCTTACTCCTCTTGCCTCTCCTAATCTCCTTCGTCAAAGGCAAAATTCTCATTCAATAGGAATCCAAATTAGACAACCCACAAGACATAATCACCAAAATTGATCTTAGAAAACTTAAATCCATACATTTCTTAAGCTACATGAACCAAAACCCTAAAAAAAATCCAAAGATTTAAAGTCCCACTTACCTTGGATCTTCACCAAATGAAGAGTTTGTTGGCTCATATGGAAGCTCTTATGTTCCTCTTCCTTTTTCCTTCATGAATAAACTTCAAAATCCCTCTTAAAAGCTTAGAAAAATCAAGACCTAGCTTTTTTCTTCTTTCTTCTTTCTTCTTTCTCTCCTCTCTCCACCGAACTCTCTCCTTTCTTCTCTCTTTTCTATGGTTTTTCTTCCCAATTTCGTTCATGCTCCTTCCTTAAAAGCCAAACAACCCTTCTTATTACAATTGTGCCATTAATGATTGAACAATGACCCCTTTGCCCTTCCTTCAAAGCCTTATAACCTTAATACTTAAGTGTTCTTCCCAAAATGCCCTTATGCATATATACTCTTGCAATACTACTTTATTTCAATTGAACCATATGATAAAATCCTACAATCATTAACATAATAATTAACTCCAAATAAAATAATTAATCTAGCAAGACCTCAACATTTATTTAAATCATGCTTAACTCCTTTCAAAAATCAAGACCTTTTTCTAATCACGTAATTGAGGGAATTTGATATCACTTCCTTCTAGGAAAATGTTCCCCATTGTCTCAATTTTCTAATGACACCAAAATTAATCAATTTGGTTCAATAGTCTAAAAATTATACTCCAAATATTTTCGGGCTGTTCTTATACTAAAATAATGTTTTATGCACAAATTCTATCCGAAAATTGAAACTCTTAGAAACTGAATTAGAATTTGATTTCATCAGACAATTTGTAGCCTTATCTCTCTAGTTTAATCCAAATCAAGAATCATCTCATTTGGACAACTAGAGAAAAAGTTATGACTAAAACACCGAAGCATACTCAATAAACATGTTTCAGTTACATTTTCCAGCTTTTAACTTCCAACATTTCACATATAATCCATCTTGTACCTAAACCATCTTTTCTATTTCATTTCAAATTCAATACTTCTCCTTTTCCTTACACATGAATAGTCACCAACAATTTCTCATTTAGCAGTTCTAGCTTCCAAGAAAAGTTCGGGGTCCAATATGGCGCCTTAATAAGACCAAACCTTTAGGCGCATGCTTATGATCTATTTTGGAATTATTTATATTTTGGGCTTCCATGTATTTTAAGCCCAAGTCTTTTAGCATTAAGCCTAGGTATAAATACTTATGTTTTAGGGTTTTGGAAGACAACTTGAAGATCAGATTATTCTTGTGTTGCTGCAGGCCACAAAGTGTTACATTAGGAATCAACAATTCACTCATCAACTTCGTCAAAATTGTGGCGTGTTTGTTTGTTTCAATTTCTTGGAATTAATTCCCATCATCTAGGTTGCTTGGAATGGGTTTCCATGAGGTCTACTAGGAGCGAATTCCTCACGTATCCCTTTCTTTTCAATTGCGTTAATTTTGTCCTATTGAAGAACATCATAGCTGAACCAAAAGAGTTAAGAAATCTTCATCATTCTACAAAGTCTACGCGTCTTCATTCTCCCAAAGAGTCACAAACAGACCATCATCAATCCACGCATCTCTTTCGCTCGCGTTATTTTGGTATCAGAGCTACGACTCAAGGTAAATTCCTATTTACCTCTTTTTGCAGTTAGGGATTGTTCACCTTTGTTCATTGTTCTTCATTCATACCGTTGACTGTTCAACCAGACCTAGGGTGTGAAAATTTTGACCTAGAGTTTCTTGGATTCTTGATTTATTTATCTTCTTGTAATCGGCCAAAAAAAAAAGAAAACGACGATGAACAAATTATAAAAAAATGAAAAAAAAATGAAAAAATGAAAAGAAAAGAATGTCGTACATATATATATATATATATATTAAAAAAGGGCCTTGAAATTCGATTGTTACTTGTTTGATTTGGATTGAATTGTACATTGTCTTATATCGGCTTGGTGTGTTCCGCATATATTGTTGTTTGTTAAATTCAAACTTGCGTTCTACATTTTGGGTTATTGAACGGTTGATGCTTGAATTCTGAAGTGTAACTTAGATTTCAGAGGAGATTGAGAGGTAAAAGGCCTAGTGTGTGAGCTTATTTGAGAGTGTCATTTCCTTGGCTTAAAACACGAGGAGAGTAACTTCATTTGAGTGAAACACATGAGGGAGTGTGTGAGGCTGTTTTATTGCTAGCATTTGTTTTGCAGGAAACTAGCCATTAAAATGTCTCAGGAAGGATCTTAGGAGGGTAACCAAGGAGGGGAGTTGAATGCTTTCACTTTGAAAGCTATGCAACAACATTATGAGAGAATGGATATGAGATTCAACGAATTGAGGGAGGATTTGGAGAGACATGATTAGGAGCTTGTCGAGATTAGGCGTGGAGGGCAAAGAGAGCCGCAAGGAAGGTGTGATGCGAGATGTCAGCCCCCACCACCACCTCATCGTCAACTGCCTAATGAGGATGACTTGTATGATGAGGAGGAGGGACCAGAAGTGCGCATGTCTATTAGAGCACAGCGGGTTGAGCCACTTGATAGGCGAGATGGAGACCTCAAATCCATCAAGATGCAAATTCCAACCTTCCAGGGTAGGAATGATGTCGAGGCTTAGCTGGAGTGGAAAAGGAGGGTGGACTTGATTTTTGAGTGCCACAATTTCTCAGAGGACAAAAAGGTAAAGCTTGCTACTATTGAGTTTTCTGACTATGCATTGATATGGTGGGACTAGTTGGTGACTTCTAGAAGGCGAAATGGGGAGAGACTGATTACTACTTGGGCAGGCATGAAGGCCTGCATGAAGAAGTGGTTTGTACCATCATACTATTATAGGGAGATGCATCAAAAACTTTAGAGACTCACTCAGGGGTCTAAATCATTGGAAGACTACCACAAGGAGATGGAGATAGCTATGATTCGAGCCAATATAGAGGAGGACCCAGAGGCAACCTTGGCACGGCTCTTGAGTGGTTTGAACAGGGAGATAGCTAATGTGGTAGAATTGCAACACTACGTGGAGATTGAGGACATGGTGAACATGGCCATAAAGATGGAGAAACAAATCAAAGCTAGAGTGGCAGCAAGGAGTGGGGCGACTTCTAGCCAATCATAGAGTTCAAAATGGCCCAAGAGAGAGGAGAAGTCGAAAGATAAGAGGCTAGACTTCAAGGAGACACCCAAAAAGCCAAACGTAGGGTCAGACCCTAAAGGTACAGCTAACGCCCAAGCTTCTTCTAGAAAGCATTCTCGCATTAAATGTTTTAGGTGTTTGGGTCATGGACATATTACATCACAATGCCCGAATAAGAAAGTAATGTATATGAGGGATAATGGGGTGATAGATTCTGATGATAATACATGTGATGCCGAATTATTGCCTTATTATGATGATTGTGATGATGATGATGAATGTGTTGAGAGGGCTGTCGCGGGTGAATTGCTTGTAGTTAGGAGAACGTTGAGTACTCGGGCTACATATGAGATTTTTTATCAGAGAGAAAACTTGTTCCATTCGAGGTGTATAGTTGGTGGCAAAGTGTGCAACCTGATCATTGATGGTGGCAGTTGTACCAATGTAGCTAGTGTGACTATGGTGGAAAAATTGAGATTATCTTGTAGGAAACATCCAGAGCTACACAGGTTACAATGGTTTAATGATAGTGTTGATGTGAAGGTGACCAAACAGGTGTTAGTGTCATTTTCAGTGGGTAGATATAAGGATGAGGTGTTGTGTGATGTCGTACCTATGAAGGCTGGTCATATGTTACTTGGGAGATCTTGGCAGTTTGATAGGAGGGTAGCACGTGATGGGTATACCAATAGGTACTCTTTTAAGTTTAAGGGTAGAAATTTCATTCTTGTACCTTTATCACCTCATAAATTGTACCTGGACCAGTTAATAGGTACTCATAAATTTCATTCTTGTACCTTTATCACCTCATAAATTGTACCTGGACCAGTTAAAAGTAAGTAAAAGTGAGGAGGGATTGGGTAGTGAGCTTAAAAATTTGAAGAGAGAAAAGAGGCCCAAAAGAAAAATGAGAGAGGCCCAAAGGGGAGTGGCTGCACAGGTGAGAAAAAGAAAGTGGGATGTGTAGGAGATTCAGTGAGTGAAAAGAAGAGTGGAAAGAAAGAGAGAAAAGTGAGCTTGTTTTCCAAGGGAAGAGATTTGCGAATAACAACTAGAGAGAAAAGAGAACTAGTGGTTGTGAGATACAGATAGTGTTTGGTTTCTGAAACTAACCCTTTTGATACTTTTCCTAGTGTATTTGCTTCTCTTTTGTAGGATCATACTGATGTCTTTCCTGAGGAGATGCCTAAGGGACTGCCACCCTTGAGAGGCATAGAGCACCAGATTGATTTTGTGTTTAGAGCTCAGATTCCAAACCACCCAGCTTATAGGAGTAATCCTGAGGAGCCAAAGGAGCTTCAAAAGTAGGTGGGTGAGTTACTGGAAAAGGGGCATGTGAGGGAGAGCTTGAGCCTTTGTGCAGTGCCTGTGTTGTTGATGCCAAAGAAAGATGGGATCTAGAGGATGTGTGTAGATTGCAGAGCTGTCAATAAAATCACTGTAAAATATCATCATCCTATTCCTAGGTTTGTATTCTTGGGGTTTGTAGTCAGTTCTAGGGGAGTTGAGGTTGATGAGGAGAAGGTGAAGGCTATTCAAGAATGGCCGACACCTAAGAGTGCTAATGAGGTGAGGAGTTTTCATGGACTTGCTAGTTTCTATAGGAGGTTTGTGAAAGATTTCTCTACCATTGTTACTCTTTTGACTAAAATAGTCAAGAAGGAGAACGGGTTTACAATGGGTGAGGAACAAAAGCATGCGTTTAATTTGTTGAAAGCAAAATTGTATTCTGCTCCTATTCTGTGTTTACGTGACTTTAAGAAAGCTTTTGAGGTTGAATGTGATGCTTCTGGTATTGGTATAGGTGCTGTGCTTTTGCAGGAAAACAAACCAGTAGCTTATTTCAGTGAAAAACTGAGTGATACACAACTCAATTATCCGACCTGTGACAAGGAGCTTTATGCTGTGGTGAGAGTATTGGAGGTGTGACAACATTACCTTCAACCCAGAGAGTTTGTCATTCGGACGGATCATGAGTCCCTAAAGCACTTGAAGGGACAGGGTAAGCTGAGCACGAGACATGCCATTTGGGTGGAGTTTCTAGAGACATTTTCGTATATGCTACATTACAAGCAAGGGAAGGAAAATGTAGTAACTGATGCTTTATCTAGGAGGTATTCCTTAATTTCTACTATTAGTTCTAAATTATTAGGATTTGAGCATCTTAAGGACATGTATACTTCTGACGATGATTTTGCTACTGTGTATGCTGCTTGTGAGCATGTTGCATTCCAGAAATTTTATAGGCATGATGGATATTTATATCGTGGTAATCAACTGTGTGTGCCTAATTGTTCTTTGTGTGCTTTATTTGTGCATGAGGCCCATAGTGGTGGTTTGATGGGTCATTTTGGGGTTACTAAAACTTTGGATATTTTGCATGAACATTTCTATTGGCCTGATATACGCAAGGATGTTATGCGTGTATATACCAAATGCATTGCATGTAGACAGGCAAAATCTACTGTTAAACCCCATGGATTGTATACCCCTTTACCTGTGCCTACTGAACCTTGGGTTGATATTTCTATGGATTTTGTTTTAGGACTTCCTAAAACAAAGAAGGGGTATGATAGCATCTTTGTTGTTGTTGATCGATTTAGTAAGATGGCGCATTTCATTGCATGCCATAAGACTGATGAAGCTGTGCATGTTGCTGATTTATTCTTCAGGGATGTTGTTCGATTGCATGGTATTCCTAAGTCTATTGTTTCGACTAGAGATGTTAAATTTTTGAGCCATTTTTGGCGTGTTCTGTGGGGAAAGTTGGGTACTAAATTGCTTTATTATACTACTTGTCATCCATAGACAGATGGACAGACTGAGGTTGTTAGTAGAACCTTAGGTACCTTGTTGCGTGCTGTAGTTGGTAAAATTTTGAAAACTTGAGGTGATTGTTTTCCATTTATTGAGTTTGCATATAATAGATATGTGCATTCCACCACAGGTTATTCACCTTTTAAGCTTGTCTATAGTTTTAATCCTTTAACTATTTTGGATTTGGTACCTTTACCTTTTTATGAGTTGTCTAGTATAGATGGCAATAGGAAAGCTGAGATGGTCAGGGAGTTGCATGAGAAGGCAAGACAACACATTGAGCATAGAAATAGGGTGTATGCGAAGCAAGCCAACAAGGGGCGAAATTTAGTGACTTTTGAGCCTGGTAATTGGGTTTGGGTGCATCTGAGGAATGAACGGTTTCCTGCCCAAAGGAAGTCCAAGTTAGATCCTAGGGGTGATGGTCCATTTCAGGTGTTGGAACGGATTAATGACAATGTCTACAAGATTGATCTGCTAGGTAAGTATAATGTCTCTGCTACCTTTAATGTTGCTGACCTTTCTCCTTTTGATATGGATTTAGATTCGAGGACAAATCTTCTTGAGAAGTGAGGGACTGATGTGAGCAAGAGTAAGGATCACCATAGAGATGACGTACATGACAGGGGCGTGCTTGTCATTCTAGCTGGACCTATGTCCAGAGCTAGGACCGAGAGATTCAAGGAGGCTCTCTATACGCATGTGGGCTAACTTATGGAGAGGATGAAGCTAGCCAAGCCTATTGGAGGAGAGCTAGTTGGATCACAGCCCAAATTGATCCACTTGTCTCAAATCCTTGGACCGGATTCACTTGGAACTTGAAGACCATTGTGTTGGGCTATTCTTCGTCATTTGAAGCCCAAGAGGAGGCGCGCTTATGACCAGACTTGGCGCCTCAATAAGACCAGACCTTTAGGCGCATGCTTATAATCTATTTTGGACTTATTTATATTTGGGCTTCCATGTATTTTAAGCCCAATTCTTTTAGCATTAAGCTTAAGTATAAGTACTTATGTTTTGTTTTGGAAGACAACTTGGAGATAAGATTATTCTTGTGTTGTTGCAGGCCACAAAGTGAGGATTTTCACCTCTTGTTCTTGTTACATTAGGTTCTGTACCATCAGCCCTTTATTGAGATCAACTCTACTTTAGCTTTGACAGAGCACTGCAACACCGCCGCCGACAAGCATGCACTCGTCTTCTCAAAGAGGGTAATAAAAGTATAAAACAAAAACCTTAACAAAGAGGGTAAGGAAATCTGTAAGCGGAAGGAAGTATGATGGATATAAAAACTAATTTCCAAAACGATCGTTGACCCTTCTGTCACTTCTGGTCCTCCCCTACGCAGTACTCTTCCGGACACACTTCTTCAGTTCGTCATCTTCTCTACAGCTTAGCTTCAAGGTATGCTAGTCGTTATCAATCATCTTTTAAGGTTGAAGCACATAGTGAGCGGATGTTCAAAGAATCCTAGCTCAAGTTAAGACATAGAGTTTCGATGTAAAAGGAGCAAATAACCGCAAGGCCAAAACTATACTAACAACCCACCAAGTTACCGACTTTATCTAAAAACTTACGTCGTCTGGTCAACATCATCGACAAAACCCCCTTCGTGTGTGAAGATCTGCCCATGGAGAGAGCAGATCTGGAGGTTTCAGGACCTAAAACCTGGAACTTACATCACGTATCTCTTATTCTATGTTTAAGAAAAGAGAAAAGGTACTTACAACAGTTAGAGATCATGTATCGTCACAGACAGTGGAGGCGGCTATTTTAATTCGAGATTCAATGTCGTCGCTACGAGAAGCCATATTCGGAGGGAGAGTACGCACTTGTGATTGCTCTATATCGTTCTTGGTCGGCGGTGTCCCAGATCTGGGTATTACAACCATAGCCTGAAACTGGCCCAGGTTCCGTTTAAAAGGACTTATTATACAAACATCAGGCCAATAAAAAATGAAGAGGAACAGTGACACAAAGAAAAGCATCTTCGACGCATTATCAAAACCTCCAGCTATGGCTTCCCAAGCCAAGCTTGCTACCCTTGGAGCTGCAATAAACAGAAAGAACGTAGGCCTCAACATAGCCTTAAGCCGATCACTACACGGCGAACGTTGATATAGAGTCACTAAAAGAACCAAATAGTGAATCATTCCAAGCGAGAACAAGCAAACAACACTTTCTTTCCACCCCATATTAGTCGCCACTTGTGCGCCGACCAATTGTGTGCGTGTTTGTTTGGTTTAATTTCTTGGAATTAATTCCCATCATCTAGGTTGCATGGAACGGGTTTCCTTGAGGTCTAGGAGGAGCGAATTCCTTGCGTATCCCTTTCTTTTCAATTGCGTTAATTATGTCCTATTGAAGAACATCATAGCCGAACCAAAAGAATCAAGAAATCTTCATCATTCTACAAAGTTAACGCGTCTTCATTCTCCCAAAGAGTCACGAACAGACCATCATCAATCCACGCATCTCTTTCGTTCAGGTTACATTAGGTTTTGAGGTATTCTAAAAATTTGTTCCCTTATGTCTCTAGTTTCTATATGATCATAAATCAACCCATTTGAAGTTCTAAATCAAGAAACATGCACCAAACATCATAAGCTGCTCCAACACAGAGGCAACATCAGATTACCATTTTCAATCTCAAATTCTAATATGATTCAGACAAAATGAGGTAAGGGCTTCTCTAGGAATGTTTTTTTTACTATGTTAGGTTTCATTTCTAGTTGGAATCATCCAATTTGGAGGTTTGTAGTCTGATTTATGGCCAAAACAATAAGATTGGTTCAAACAAACCTAAGACAGAATTCTACTACACGTTACTCTCGTGTCATATTTAACAAATTCCATGCAAAGAGACAACAAAATAACACCAAGGCACCATTGATCTTAAACACATCCATCTCATACTAAAAACCCACAAAAATTAGGATAAGTTAGGAAAATTTACCACTTTTTCCTTCAATCTTTTGGGTATTTGTTGAACATCCTTACTTGATCAAGATCTCTTTAAATCTCCATCAAAACCCATTAACAACGAAAGCCCTCTTCTTCCTCTCTCCTTGGCCGACCTTCCCACTTGCTTCTATTCTTTTCACTTTTGTTTTTGGTCTCTCGCGTTTACTCTCTCTCAAACACTCACTGTTATATTAAAAAATGAAGTTAAATGTCTTACTTTATGCTTTTTTATACTCATTTAATGAATTACACATGTCACCTTCCTATTGGTTCTCTTCTAATGACTCATATTTCCACCAACACCATGTAAAATGACCAAATTACCCTTTAATGAATATCAAAAAGACTAAATTACCTTTTAATGCATGCAAGAATACCAAATTGCCCTTTAATATTTAATTCACCAACTAATTGAATTAAATCTCAAAAATATTATGATGTTAAATAGCTTACTTTATGCTTTTTTAACTTATTTAATGAATTCCACATGTCACCTTCCTATTGGTTCTCTTCTAATGACTCATCCTTCCACCAACACCATGTAAAATATACCAAAAAGACCAAATTACCTTTTAATGCATACAAGAATACCAAATCGCCCTTTAATGCATTTAATTCACCAACTAATCGAATTAAATCTCAAAAATATTCCACAATTGTCTTATCATCAAATTGACCATAAAATACTCTAATTAAAGTCAATACTTATTGATTGGATGCTTTAAAAATTTTCTAATAAGTTTAAAATTATTAATACCCATTGCTTTTCAAAAAGGACAATTTAGTCCTAAACTTTTGGAACTCCCAAAATCCATCCTATCGGACTTATTTTCGATCCGTTTCATTATCGTTAGACTTTAACACTTATTTCGGATAATTTTCAATATTTTAAAGATGGGTCCCCAAAAAATCACTATTCACCGAATATAAAAATTTATATTCAATGAAAAGAAAGGTTCGGGTTTTACATATATCACCTTTACTTGTTATTTCTTACATGTTATATTGTTTTAGTTATTATTTCCCTCAAAATAAATCATTCATTTTATAAGATTAAATAATAAAAAGATAATTATTACGAGTAGTTATAGTCCTTTTGGGATCGACACTTGAACTCCATAAACTATATTATAAAAAACGATAAGTGCACTTGCATTAGTACTAATTGCTTTTAGTTTTATTTTATGTTTTAATAAATAAATAAAATCACATATCAATAATACAATATGGAAAGATTATATGGATGTGGGAAATTAAAGATCAACAATTCCTAGTAAAATTTTGTTAGTGCATCTTAAACCACCCTACTCTACGTGGCTTTTTATGTTTTCCTTATTAGTTTTGTAGCCTACTATAAGTGGAAAATGATCTTATAAGTACCATCAAAATGCAATGTATTTTTTTATTTTTGTTAAAATAAAGTAAATTCTTAAATGATAAATAATCATCTATGAAGTTGACACTGACGAACAAATCATCTGTTCTTAAATAACAAGCACAACTAATAAAAAATTGACAAAATAACTCTCTAAACGATAAATTTTTCTATTAAATAATATAAAATAAATTAATACCATAAATAATGACAGAAATCAACTTGGATCAATTGTATCTTTTGCCATCTAGCTTTTCAAGCTTCATTACACTTACATGGACATCATAATGAATTGACAAGGTCAAGTTAGTGAATTAATTGAACAAATTACATTACCATAACTTCAATTAAGCTTACAGCAAATTAAAAAACTACCCAATCTTTAGGTTAATTGATGTCCTTCCGTTTGCTTAATAATGGTCCAATCCTTCAGCAGCAAGAAACGATCCATCAATTGCACTAAACAGACATAAATGCCCAAAGGAGACAAAAGAAAAAAGGAAAACTAACATCTCCATCAAACATAGATCACAAAGGATTGTCTAACATGATAGGAAGATATTGTTTTGAACATGAAGTGATAGAAGCATAACTCGGAGAGATAATGGCTACACTAACCAGCAAAGGAAAGAAAGAACATCTAGGTGTTTGTTGCCCTAGTGTAAATGTGCTGGCTAGCATGGGCAGACACCATCCTAATCAGACCTCTAGCCATTAGCTCCCTGATAGCCTTCCGTGCAAGCGACCCACTAATCTGTAAAATGCATTTGAATGCTGGTCCGTAAGAGAGCTCACTTAATAAACGAATGTATAAGGTAGCACCCATAGATTAGAAAATATATGTAAAATCAAACTAACACAAATAGTAATCACTATTTGGGAATGCCATAAAAGAATGAAAGTGAACATAGAATATCACAGTGTAATGCGCGATTCTATGTTGGAAGAATTACAACGCACAATTTACGTACATCAAAGAAACGGCAGAAATAAATAGGGAAAAAAAAAAACCAAGACAAACTTTAAAGAATCAATCTTGAGAACTAAAACACAGCAGTCAAGTGCCTTATCAACGAACCAGAAATATCAAAAATTGAGATTCTCACGTATAAACAGCACTTCCTCTAACAATATTAAGTATAAACCAACCCAATATCTCACAATCAGCAAACCACAAACCCATAAGACCAAATTCTTAATCAAGTTAATGTTTAGAACCAAATTCCGAATTGAAATACCTCAACCAACTAAGAACCCTAAGAAAGCTTATCATTTTGATAGAACATCAGTGAGGCGCAAGGTTCAGTAGCGTGCAGATAGGGTGATGGAACAGTAAAAGTACCCTCAATCGATCTGAGAGAATAGATGGGGTGATTAGCTTGTACTTGGGGGCTTCAGAGAGAAGCTTATCGTATGTGGCTTGATCGAAGAGAACCATGTTGTTGACCTTCTCTTTTTGCTTTCCTTTGCTCCACTTCTTCTTTTTCTGTTTCCCTCCTCCTGATTTCGCCGGCTTTGACGACGGCGGCGGAGCTTTGTCCTTCTTTGGTGCCTAAAATCAACAAAGCAAACAAAAATCATCAATCCGCTACTCCAAGAAAGATGAGAAAATACAAACTTTGCCGTCAGCTTGTGAACTATGCTCACCATTGGATCTGATCAACTGTAAAGAGAAAGAGGAGAAGAAGCGAGAGTGTAACGTGAAGGAGGTGGACGCTGAAACAACGAGAAGAGACCAGAGAGCACGGTGGTGGCGATTTATAATTTATATCCTATTTAGGGTTGGGGTTTACTGTTAGGTTAGCAACTAAAACGACGACGTAATAATGGTCATACTCAGTCCTATGTAATATAGTTTTATTTAAAGTAGAAGGGGTAATGGGCTAGTTTAATAGGAAGTTCGGTTGGAGTCTAACTAACAGGATCGAATATACCGATTAGACTTCTTAATTGTTTTAGAATTTGAGTCGAATAAGTTATGTTTAATTTAGGGATATTTGCATTTTTATTTTTAATTTTCTGTTTTTGTTTTTAAATTTAATAAAAATATGTTTGTTTGAATTTTTAATTTTTGTTTCTTCTTGTTTTTAAAAATTATGAAAATCATAAAAAGTGAATTTTGTTTCCTATTTCTGTTTTTTCATAATTTAATTTACTATCATTTAAATATATATTATTTAATTTTTAATAAAATTATGAGTAATTTAATTCAACATTATATATTTAATAAATTAAATTTAATTATTAATAAAAATTATGAATAATTTAATATTTATAATTAAATTATATGTAATTAAATTTTAATAATTATTAATAAATATAATTAAATTTAAAATATATAAATATTCAAATAAAATTTGATTTAATAATTAAAATAAATTTCAAATAAATATTAAATTATAAATAAAATTTTAATTTTTAAATTATTTAAGTTATTAAAATAACATAATTTTATTAATAAGTTGTTAATAAATATTATATAAGAGATTAAATAAATTTAGTTAATTAAAAGTAATTTATCTTTAACTTTTATATAATATGTAATTATTATCAATGATAAAATATAACTGCATTAACATTAACAACCAAATAGATTTTTATTTTTATTTAAAAAATATAAACAAAAAATTGAAATCGAAAACTGAAAATTAAAATAAAAAATAGAAGTAAAACCAAACGGCCTCTTAGATTGTGTTTTCAGAATTTAGAATTCATTTATATAGATTCAAATTTAATTTAAAATTGGATCAACATCAACTTGAACTTTATTCATTAACTTGGGGAAAATTTATCATATCTATTTTTTAAAAAATCAACTCTGATGTGAATTAAAGATTTTATGGGAATATCATATTCTTTGAAAAAAATTAGAATATGTTATTTTTATTTTATATTAATTTTAATTAACTGATAATGTCATATAAGTAAAAAGATACTTCCATTATTAACAAATTAAAATTAATGACCCAACTAAAAATCTCAGTAATTAAATCCTGTTATTCCTCCCATTTCCTCACACTTGTCCAAACCTCATTAGTTTCATGTTATACTTTTGCGTCACAAAAAGATTGATTAGACCTTCTTGTATAAGTCGTCCTTAACCATCTCCTTCCCTTTTTTTTTCTTTTTGGGTTACAAATGGAGAAAAAAAAAACATTGTCCTGAAAACAGAGATGATGTTTATTATCTTGAGAGAGTCAATTTTGACAATTAAACGTTAGCAGCCGAGAGCTCACGCCTGAATCAGACCCGAGTAAACGCTCTAAAATTTTGCCGTGGTAGGCGAGCCCTTCCCTAGGTGGTGGAAGCGACTGCCACGCCACCTGCTAACCATCTCCTTCCTTTGAATTTCATTTCTTTATTCCTTACATTCTGGAATCTCCTCTCAAAAGTCTTCCAACGAGACAAATGGTCAAGCACGTTCTACATGCTAGACAGTCTTTATTTGTTAATCGTAAACGAAATAAACAAAAGGTACGTAGCTACATTTTCATCTTTTTAAGTTACTAATATCCTTAAAAAGTTGCAACCCTCACCAAATAATGATTAAGAAGTTTTTATAGGAAGACAAAATGGATTCACCTAAGTTTTTATATAGTAACCTTTTCGACTTCAATAGCTTTAAGATTTCATGTAATTGCAAGAAATCTTTACACAACATCCAATTTCCAGTAATTTGAGACAACAAGATCAAAAAGTAAATATACAATCCTCCCCTTAGTTGGGTATTCTAATAATTGCAATGCCTTCTTCAGTTTCTAACTCTCGATGTTCCATTTGTCAATTGTGATTGCTTTCCAAGGACGACGAGGTTCTTTATTGACTCAACAACATGCACGACAGAAATGACCACTATCAATAATGTGAATTACTTGATAACCCATATCAAACATGGATTGCAATGAGAGAAGATTGGTAAGATACCAAGGATGTGGTAGGAACAATAGAAATTGTAGTGAGACACATTATTGTCAATGACAGTTTTGTGTTTTTAAAGCTTCTGAGTTGTTTAGTAAATTTTATTAAAAAATGTTTGATAAGATATTAACGGGAGGATTGAATAAGTCTCTTAAAAGAGACAAAATGAGTAAATGAGAGGAAAAAACCAGTTGTGGAAAAAAATTTAATTTGATAAAATATTAGATTTTTTGTTGATTTATGAATTTTTATTAATAATATTAGTCCTTTTATTTATGAGATTACCCTAGCTTTAAATTTATGGCTTTCCTTTCTTATAATTGTTAGAAATTCACAAACATAGTAATCTCCGATTGAAAAAAGACATAAAAATAAAGTGAATTATGTACAAAGTTAAGACTTACAACTCACTACATTAAGATTTTAGTAAGAGATATAAAATTCTATTTATATATGGGCTTAATTAGATTTGATCTAATTTCTTCCTAAAGCCTCATCAAAACTCTTCATTGATAATTGAGTCATTTTTAATTATATAACTTGATTAAAAAATTTTAATTGTTATTGATTAAAATTTGGAATTGATTATTGTAAAAGTTGAATATCTTAAAAACCTAACCTAAAATTGAATCTCATTTAACTTAATTTCTGAAAAGTTTACTGTAGGAAAATCCCGGGAGGTACATCACATGTACCAGCAGCGGAAAAACAAAAATTTTGTTACCGGGAC
>JAOSBM010000001.1:10449976-10461439 GCA_027568955.1 Erythroxylum tenue
TTGAGACTTTGTAAAAGTTTGATGTAATGACAATATGTTACTAAAGCTATGTATGAAACATTGTGTGAATTTACTTCTGAAATGGAAATGAATGTAGAACTTGAAAGTTCTCTTTTGGCATAACTTTGACTGTTGAATTGATGAATGTGTTGTTGCTCGATATTGTCTCTTGGATTAGACTAGATTGGTTTGAAGTTAAATGTTGGAAGTCGATGTTTGTAGCCTGAGTTTGGAAGGTTTTGGGGTTGCTTAGATCTTGAAAGATGGAGTTTGGGGTTGTTTAGAAGTGTGTTTGTTTTTGGAAGAAATTTGGAAATGTTTGGAGAAAGCTGAAATTTTCTTGTTCAGCTTGTGTCCGTTAAACGGACACGCATGTCCGTTTAACGGACTCTCTCGGGTCAATTGGCATGCCTGTCCTGGGCGGACACATGTGTCCGTTTAACGGACACATTCGGGAGAGATTGACCCATTTGGTGTCTTGTGTCCGTTTAGCGGGCAACGGTGTCCGTTTAACGGACTTCCCTGCCAACCCATGTCCGTTTAACGGACAGGTGTGTCTGTTTAACAGACACATTCGGGTGAAATTGACACTTTTTTCACCTTATGTCCGTTTAACGGACAGGTGTGTCCGTTTAACGGACACTCTCGGGTGAAATTTAGGATTCTTAGCCGCCTTTTGTCCGTTTAACGGACATGTGTGTCCGTTTAACGGACACACTCTGGCCAGTTTTTCTACTTTGTATTTTTAACTGTTTTCGAACCCGATTTCCGCTTTGGGGTTTTTTCTAAGATGTTTTAGTACCCCCTTTAGAGTTCGTTGGGATAACCCTAATTGTGGGCACCTGTTAACGCTTTTCGATTCTGATTCGAATCGTCGGGCCTCGGGAACGGGACTCGACACTTTCATTGTACCTCCCCATCCATGGGTGAACATCAAACTCGCCTTAAGGTTTTGGATGATCACGTTAAACTTATTGCTGAGTCGCAGGCCATAATGTGCCATGATTTTGATTTGTTGGCCTCCTCCGTTGAAGATCAGCAGCGCCTCCTTCTTGAGCTCTTAGCTCGAGTTGCTTCTTTGTCTCCTATGAAAGATTCCCCTGGTGAAGCCAAACAGTTTATGGGTGAGTCCTCCACCCCTAATCCCTTGGGTCGCCATAAACCCGCTCCAGTGTAGATGGCTCGTTTCGCCGATGTGAACCCCGATTGTTGGGTAATGTAGGCTGAACGTTATTTCGAATTTTATCAAATCAAGGCCGAGGAACGCATCACCATCTCTTCCTTTTATTTTGATGAGGCTGCATCGGATTGGTATGACTGGATGCACAAAAATTAGCAACTTACTAGCTGGCCGGCGTTCACCGCAGCAGTGTTGCAACGTTTCCGCTCCCGTGACTTGGAAGCACCGGAGGGCCTCCTGGCTAAACTGCAGCAAAGTTCCACCGTGGCCCATTATCGTTCCCAATTTAAGGCCATTACAAACAGAACTGTGCATCTGCCCACCCACTTTTTAATCCACTATTTTATCTCTAGGTTACGTGCCGACATTAAGCTCTCCGTTTTAGTGCACACACCCACTTCCTTGGATGAGACTATACATTTGGCCCAACTTCATGAACAACGTATCCATTTAGAAAGGGGTTTGCTTAAGCCCAGTCTTGGGCATTCCAAGCCCTTGTTACCCACTCCCAAACATTTCCCTACCTCCACCGTTACACCCTCTGCCGCCACACCTAACACCGCCACTCTTCCTGGCGGCGCATAGGTCCCTTTTCGCCGCCTTACTCCGGTCGAAGCTGCCCAACGCCGTTCTCAGGGCCTTTGTTACCACTGTGATGAGAAATATGAATGGGGCCATAAGTGTAAAGCCAAATCCCACTTACTTATGTTGGAAGAGGACGCCGACTCCCCTACCTCTACTGAACCACTTTTGCTTCCACCACCCAATGCTCCTGATCCGGTGACCACCGACCCAGACCCGAATTCCCAGCTTCACTCCACCATCTCTTACAATGCCCTCTCTGGTGGCTGCTCTGCCTCTACTCTTCGTTTTCAAGGGACGGTCCATGGCAAGCCAGTGCAGGTGTTGCTTGATGGGGGGAGCACCCATAATTTTGTGCAAACCTGTGTGGCCAAATACTTGAATCTCACCATCACTGCAGCTCCCAGCTTCTCCGTTTTAGTGGGTAGTGGGGACTGATTGCTCTGTTCTGGTCTAGTTCAACAAGTGCCGTTGGTTATTCAGAATCGTGAGATTTTCGTCAATTTCTATGTGTTGCCACTGAAGGAATGGGATATGGTTCTCGACGTGGCTTGGTTATCTACTCTTGGTCCGGTTATGATAGACTATCAGTCTTCTATTTTTGAATTTACCCATAATGGGAAACCAGTTCGCTGGTCTGGGGATGCTCCTTCTTCCATTACTTCTGTTCAGTTTAATGGGTTGCGTCGTCTTCACCAGATTCACGCCATTGCTGAATACTACTGTCTAGACTTGGTTTCTTCCCAGTCCCCTCCTACGGTCCCACTTAATGCTGCTCTCGACCATCTACTTGGGTCTTTTGCTGACGTCTTTCTTAAACCGCAAGGTCTGCCCCCTGCTCGTGAGTGTGATCATGCGATCCACTTATTGCCCAATAGTGATCCAGTGAATGTCAAACCGTATCGTTATCCTCACTTTCAGAAAAAGGAAATCGAAAACTTGGTTTCCGAAATGCTCCAAGATGGAATTATCCGACCAAGCACCAGCCCCTTCTCCTCACCGGTATTACTCGTCAGGAAGGAGTATGGCACGTGGCATTTTTGCGTCGATTACCGCGCTCTTAATGCTATCACCGTCAAGGAATGATTCCCCATTCCATCCATCGACGAGCTCTTTGATTAATTACACGGTGCTCTTTATTTTTCCAAACTTGATTTGCTGGCTGGTTACCATCAAGTACGGATTCGGGTTGGTGATGAGTATAAAACAGCGTTTCGGACTCACGACGAACATTACGAATTTCTTGTGATGCCGTTTGGGTTGACAAATGCCCCTTCATTATTTCAGAGTCTTATGATCAATGTGTTCCGCCCTTACTTGCAACAATTTGTTCTCGTCTTCTTTAACGACATCTTGATATACAGTCCGACTTGGGAGGCCAATTTAGATCACATCCGATTGGTGTTTCTAGTTTTACGGGAGCATAAACTGGTGGCCAAAAAATCCAAATGCATCTTTGGCCAAACTTTTGTAGGGTATTTGGGGCACATCATTTCATATCAGGGAGTTTCCGTTGATCCTGATAAACTTGTTGCGATTCAACAATGGCCTGTGCCGAGCTCAGTCAAGGAAGTTCTTGGTTTTCTCGGCTTGGCTGGCTACTATCGCCGTTTTGTTCACCAGTTTGCTGCCATTGCTACGCCTCTCACTAATCTTCTTCTCAAAGATCACTTTCTTTGGACTGACGTTTCTACCACAGCTTTCAAAACTTTGAAACAGGTACTGAGTTGTGCTCCTGTTTTGGCATTACCTGACTTTACGAAACCATTTATTGTGGAAACGGATGCTTTGGGTATCGGTGTGGGAGCTATTTTATCACAGGATAAACATCTCATCGCCTTCTTTAGTCAGCAATTGAGCCCTCGAATGCAATAGACTTCAACATATCAGCGTGAGATGTACGCTATCACCCAAGCCATTGCTAAATGGCGGCAATTTTTACTTGGGCGTAAATTCACGATTATCACAGATCAGCAACTCCTTAAAAATCTTACTGATCAGGTTATTTAGACCCCAGAGCAAAAGAAATGGCTGGGCAAGTTAATTGGTTATGACTTCGACATCGTCTATTGCCCAGGGAAATTGAACGCAGCTGCTGATTCCTTGTCATGCGTTCCTTCTTCTCACTTTCTGGCCTTGTCGAGTGTTGCACATGACATTGTTGCTGACATCCACGCAGCCAATCTGAGCCATCCCAACTTATTGGATCTGCAGCAGCAACTGCTTCGTGACCCACATCAGTTCATTGATTTCAGTTTCCGTGATGGGCTGCTACTCTTCTGCGGCCGACTTATGCTGCCAATAGATTCTCCTCTGCGTTTTCGGTTGCTTCATGAATTCCACTCCTCTCCCTTGGGTGGCCATTCAGGTATTACACGCACCTTTCACCGCCTCTCTTCCAATTTCTTTTGGAAAACTATGCGTCGAGATGTTAAACGTTATGTGCAGGACTGTCAAACTTGCCAACACATGAAAGCATCTTCCCTTAGTCTTAGTGGCTTGTTGCAGCCCTTACCCATACCCAACTTGGTCTTTGAGAGTATATCTATACATTTTATCATGGGTCTTTCGAGCTCTAAGGGTAAAACTGTTATTATGGTCGTGATTGATCGTTTGTCGAAATATGGTCATTTTATTGGGTTGCCTTCGAATTTTACCAACTTGTCAATATCAGTTGTCTTTGTTCAGGAGATTGTTCGTTTACATGGTACTCAGGTGGATATTGTCTCGGATCGTGATCCTCGATTCCTTAGTGAATATTGGAAGGAATTTCATCACTTGCAAGGGACTACTTTGAGTATGAGTACAACGTATCATCCTTAATCGGACGGTCAAACCAAAGTTTTGAACAAATGTGTTGAAATGTACCTTTGTTACTATACTGTATCTTCCCTCTTCTTGGATGACTATGTTACCTTGGGCTGAATTCTGGTATAACACGGCATATCAAACGGCAGCCAAGTTGACACCATTTGAGGCTTTGTACGGTCGTCCTCCACCTATTGTTGTTCGATATTTGAAGGTTTCCATTGGTAATCCTTTGGTAGAAACTCAGCTTATGGAGCGTGATATGGTTCTTAACCTGCTTAAGGAGAATTTACGCAGAGCACAGGCACGTATGAAAGTTTTTGCGGATAAGAGCCGTCGTGAAGTGTCATTTGTGGTCGGCGATTGGGTTTATGTCAAATTCCAGCCATTCTGTCAGAATTCTATTCACTTGCAACGCCACCACAAACTTGGACGACGATACTTTGGGCCCTATAAAGTCACTGCCCGTATTGGTGAGGTTGCTTATCGATTGGACCTTCCGGAATCTGCTCACATTCATCCTGTCTTCCATGTCTCTTTGCTCAAGAAATGTGTTGGCCAACCAGATAAGCAAATCACTCCTTTACATCTTGCTGATTCGACTTCTGCCTTAACTTTACAACCAGCTGCCATCTTGGATAAACGGACTATTCAACGTGCTACTTTGTTGGTCGAGCAATGGTTGATTCAACGGGAAGGTGCCTATGCTAATGATGCCACTTGGGAGGACAAGGAGTCCATGTTGAAATTATTTCTAGATCTTAACCTTGCGGACAAGGTAGCTGTCGATTGGGGGGGGGGGGGTAATGTTGTGAACAACCCACCTCAACCCACTGTTGATGACGATCCAATGATTACACAGGCTCCAAGGAAAAGCACTCGGCCCAGGGTTGCGCCTAATTGGATGAAGGACTATGACAAGTGACACCTCAACATGCTGTACGAGGAAGGAATAACGGCTTGCTCACATCTATCACCACTGCTGCTGCTTTATTAAGGACAAGGATACCAAAAAGTTTGTTATGATTTTGCAATATGCCTTTTGTCTCTCTCTCTCATCTCTGTAAACTTTCTCTCTTTTCTCACCTCGATTCTCTGCATTTCCCCTTATTTTCCTTGTAATCAGCTACTGGAAGGCAATACAATATTTCCTTTGGTCCCAAAGTTCACTGTTCCATTGATATTCTCTGTTTCGTTGTTAAGAACACTTCAACTCCACTCTTTTTTTTTTTGAAAAGAACTATGGGCTCCACTCTCAACTCTCGTTCCAGTGTTTTACAGATTTTCATCAAAGGTTATTAATTCTCATTCCAATGTTTTTATTAAGTCTCATTTAATACTTGTTAGAGAAAAATGAAAGAGACAATTTTTGAGCATATCTCTTATCGTGTTTAAAAAGTTAACGTTAAATTCTTGCGATTATAAATTCTTTTTAAACATTTAGGTGTATTTTTTATAGAATTTTTTATTTCTATCAACATATAAATTTAAAATACTTAATTCAAAAATTAGCAGTAAAAGAATTTCACAATTCTCACTTTTAAGTTTTGAGTGATAATTTAAAAATAAAATCTCTGGTTGTTTTATTTATTTTTAGCTTATTAAATATTTGAATATCGGAGTGATAATTCATTGCAACACTTGTGGTTCATCTACTTGCAGCAATTTTTTATTATAAATCTGTATGTTTATTATATTCTAAAAAATATTATTTATTTGTATATTATTATTTAAGTGTCACAAAATTTATTCCTTTTCATTTTATTTATATTTATTTAAACTAACATCATATTAAATTTGCTTTAAATTTTAATAAAATATAATAAAAATTATTTGACAATTAAATAATATCGTAAATAGTTGATATGATATACTACATTTATCATTATGTTAATTCCCAAAAAAGAAAATTTTTTATTACTTAAATTTTAAGAAAATATAGTAAAAATTATTTGATAATTAAATAATACCATAAATAGTTGATATGATATGCTACATTTATCTAGTTGCTTGACAAAATAATATTCAATCATTTCCACACTTGCAAAATCGGATAATATTTAGCTTGACAAACATAGAATAGTTAATAACTTAGAATATAATTAACTATATTTTCTCCTAAGTATATTAATTTCTTGTATTTTTATAAATTAATTTCTTGTATTTAGTCACTTATGTATAGATATTAAATTTATATACTTTTAAAATTTACATATTTGTATGTTGTAGATTTATCAGGTCCCTTTTCTTGCTTCGCCAAAGGCTTATAAAATATAGGAATAACCTTACTGTTTAGTAGGTGACTTCTAAAGCAAATAAGATTATGTAACTTCTCGTGGGTGAAGCATTTGGAACGAGCCTCGTTATGGAAGTGCAATGAGAAGACGACTGGAAAGTACAATGACTACAGACATTTAGAGAAGTTGAGGGAGGCAATAGTAGTGTTGTTTTAGGGTTAGTGTCACCAAGGTTTCTGGAAAGATGAAGAAGAATGATGTTTGGATATGAGTTTAGGGTGTTTTCGAGTTGGAATAAAGATGTTTAGTTACTGTAATAAAGTATTCCAAAGCTGAATTTGGTTTGTTTCATAGTGATTATTGCAACCAAATATAAATAAAATCATAACTAAAATAAGGTAATCCTAATTAAGAATAATTTTTAAATAATAATATAAAATATTTTAAAATTAAAAAATTAATATAAAAATTAAATCAATAATTTTTTTAAATATGATTAAGATTGATATTTGGGATCAGTAAGAGGCATTTCTCTCACTAGAATGCTTTGCCTTCTCTCTACATTAGGTTAGTCTTTGGTACCCTTGAACTCAGTTTGACTTTCTTAATTATAGCAATTCGCCTTTTTTTTTTGCTTTTTTGTGTCTCAGTTTTTTACTATTTATAAGAGAAGATTCCTCCATCCGTTTTCTAGTCTCAGACTCTCTTCGACCAGCTTCTAGCTTTACTGCTCCACCATTGTCATTCAACCTCTATTTCCCTTCCCTCTCCATGTTATCAAAACCCTCTTTACGCCTTCCTCTTACTTCTCAACCTCCTCCTATTAGAGGTTTTGTTGTAACTAGCTTGAATAAAGAAAATGTTGTAACTCCTCAAAGAGTTACATAGAGTAAGGTAGTAGGTGACTAAGAAAGTTTGGGATCTTTACGGTATATCAAATCTAGGAGCTCATGTCAGTCCTTCCATTGAAGTACTAAACATAACTAATATGAGGAGTAGAGATAATTTTGAAAATGTTCCTTCCTCTTTAATTGGATCTCTTTAGGGTGTAAAGAAAAAAATTATGTTGGAGAAGACCCCAATCATGAGGCTCTAGAATTAGAACCACTTGCATTTGAAAACCTCTCTAATCAAGTTATAATGGACCCTTAAGTTTCCACCATAAATGAACCAAGTCCTAGAAATTAAAACCTTAGCTCAGTTGAGAACACTCAGGTATCCTCTAAACCTAGTACCAGTAGAGGTAGATCTGGTAGAAACGCCGAGAAGAAAAAAAACCAACTTTTTTTTATCTTTATCTTATGAAGTCTCTTATCTAGATAGGGGCTTAAAGTGCCTCATTAAGCAATAAGTTATTAAAGACTTTATTATCAAGAAAAAACCACATTTTGTCACTTTTGTTAAAAATAAAATCAAGCTGAAACCTTTTCAAACAAGGACTGCTTAGGGATTGCATTATAATTAGTAACCATGAGAAACACTTAAATGGGAGAATCATTGTCTCACTAGACCCCAACATTTACACTCTTCAAAACTGAAAATGTTCAAAACTATTCATCCACTATGAATTACTGGCACTGCAAACACAACTCACTTTCCACTTTCCGACTATTTATGCTTCTAATCTAGAATTTCAAATGAGGAAACTCCATAAGGATCTGAAATATCTCAGAATTAACTAGAACTATCTAAGGATAGTTGGTGGTGATTTTAATTGTATTCTCCATTCTAATAAGGCCCAGGTTATGAGGAGAAACTTGCATCCCAATTTACATGAACTGACTGAATGTACTAAATCACTGAAGCTTTCTAATTTAAGCTACTCATGCATATTCTACACTTGGTCAAATTGACAAACAGGAGCTTAGTTCTTAGAAAAAAGTTTGATAGATATTTAATGAACTTAGAATGGCTTTCTCAATTTCCCTTTAGTCATGCACATTTTAAAAATGAATTTCTTTCTAATTATTCTCTGATTGTAAGTAGACTTCACCCCTGGAAGCAAAAAGAAAGGCCCTTTTCAAGTTATTCATCTCATTATTAAAGCATCTCATATTATCACTGCTTTAAATTTAGGTCTCAGCATTGAATTTTTTTAACTCCAATGCTTTCAAATGCCTAACCAAGCTTAAAGTTACTAAATCTGAATTAATTAAGCTATAGGCAAGCAATAGTGATCTTATGAAATAGGAAAAGAATGAAGCCTTAACTCACTCATCTATTTCTAAAATAAATAAAGGACTATCTTCTCTTTAATTGGTCTTTCACTTTATTAATTACTTCATCTCTTGTTAATATGTCTTCTCATCTTCTTCGATCTTCTTCACCTATGAACCTCTCTTTTTGCCCTATCAACATAAGCCTTGCTCTCACCCTTCTTTGCTACTATCATTTTGTTGTCTTCTTCATTTGCTACAAGATGACCCAACCTTGCCAACCTTGAATGTTGATGATCATGTGAGCCATAGAAAGCTAGGGTTCACATGATTTTGAAGAGTTTAGAGTTTGACCAAGTAAGTATCGTACAGTTCTTCATGATTTGTTGAATGAAACATGTATAATGATAGTTAGAGGTTAGATGTTCATAAAATGGTATTTTATATATGTTGGAACGTGGGTAAAGAAATGAATACAATGGTGTCTTGTTTTTTTGTTTATGATGATTAATATGTCATAAGTTGTTGTAGAGATGAGTTTGCAATAGAAAGATCATTTAAAATGGTGTAGGAAAAAGGTGCGGAAAATTTGATAGGTAAATGGATGTTTCATATTCATTTTCAATGTTTATTAATGTGGATCTCTTTAGGTGTTTTGGAGATGAACTAACGCGACTTTAGAGTTACTAAAAATGAGTACTATGGTGTTTGACATGAGATAAATTAAGATTATATTTAGAAGTGAAATGAATGTGAGATGAGAGTTGAGCATGTGTAGAAATTTAGTGATGAATATATATATATATGAATGTAGATGTTCTGTTTTTGGTATTATGATCAAACATAGAATATGATTTGTTTATGATTGTTAAGCTGAAATGGAAGTGCGAAGGAAGAGGAAATAATGAGGACATAAGCTAGAAATGATAGACTAAGCAAAAGAGATGAACTAGGATGAAAATGGTGATGAAGTGTGCTGGAATATGTTAGATGGAGTGTTTTCACTGAACATGCATCTATATTTTAGCAATATCTTGATTTGTACATATCTAAATGAGATGATTTTAAGTTTAGATTGAACTAGAATCATATGGCTATTTTTTTCATGAAGGAATAGAATTGGAATTCTTTCTTTAAGGGTTTTCAAGATTTGGCTTGAAGTTGAGTACAATGTGTTGTCATGGTTTGAGAATAGTCTATAGTATGTTAGGTTTAATTTGCAGAATACTGAACCAAACTACATCAAATCGGTGTCATTAGAAACTTAAGACATATGGAAACATTTGTTTAGAAGAATGTATTGCATAAATACATCTTTTTCCTTGTCAAAATGGCTATGCATAATTGACCCGAAAAATTATTTTGAGAAAAGCCATCAGGTGAGAGGAAACCTCAAGGGAGTTGCAAGATCGTTCATAATCACGATCATGACAGAGAGGAGATATCAGGTAGTGCATGATTTTGATAGAGAGGAAATGTCAAGTAGTGCATGATCATGCACAAGCACGATCGTGACAGAGAGGAATCAATAGGAAGTGCACGATCGTGCACAAGCACGATGGTGACAGTGAAGGTGCAATGCTTTTTGACAGTTTTAAACACCCTTCACTCTTTTGTCCATAACTTCTTATCTGGACCTCCAATTGACTTGAAATTTGAACCACAAACTCCTTACATATTTTCCTTCCTCTCTACCAAGTTTCATGGTCATCTGAATTCATTAAGAAAGGATTGATAAATGATTGATTGATGATGTTATAAGAATCAAGTGTATTGAGCCATGAATTGTAGTGCATGATTGAGTGATGAACTTGTAATAAGTTTGTAGTATTGAGGTGTAAACCTACGTTCAAATTAGAAATATATGAGTTTTGAAGTATGAATGATTATGAGATGAAAATAAAGAAAATATACCTGGGATTGTCATTGAGCATGCATTATACATAATTCATATAGACATTTGTGCATAAATGAGTACTTATATAATTATGAAAAGTTGTGATGTGTGTAAATGTGTGTTGCATGATATAAAAGAGCAATTAGAGCAAAAATATCTAGACGTTGTTGGAACTTTGAGGTAATAGCTATTTGGAGCAAACTGTGAGTGATCTAGATGGTCTCACTTAATTAATTGTTTGTTTTAAATTTTGTATTAAATTATTATACGAATGTGATTTTGTTGATTTTGGACATTGAATGTTCGAGGTGTTTGATGCATGAGTAATATATTAGAAGTGCTCCTTGTTTGTGAATTTGACGAAATAATTGATTGATTGGCTCTTCATCTCGATCTAAAGATCAAACCCTTGGAAGCTGAATCAAATTCCAAGGATTGCAATATAGGATGCAACCTCGGGTCGTCTCACTTAATCGGAACCTAATAAAATGGACCTATGCTAGCCTATGTGTCATAAAATGCAAGAGAAATTAGTAAGAAGGGGGTTTCGATCTTGAAAATATTAATGAACTAAAATGCATTGTAAAAAGCATGTAAAAAGTA
>JAOSBM010000001.1:10476029-10488284 GCA_027568955.1 Erythroxylum tenue
GAAAAATTGGATTTCTTCCAATATTCTTCAGATGGGGAGCCACACAACTTGAATATCCTGTGCAATTGTTCAACCTAAAGCAACAACCCCCCCAAAAAAGAAGAGCTAAGAATAAAATAACAATTACCCTCTATGGAATTGTTTTTGGTGGATTTTTTGATTTTGCGTTGGTTGATGTAATTATTTTGACATCTAGTCATGATATTTTAATTATTATTTAAGAACAATTATATATTATTTGAGAACAATTATATAATTGATGGTTGAAAAATTTATTTATTTTTATTTTTATTATTTGGTATATATTTTTTATTTTTTTAATATTATTAATATTATATATAATTAAATATAATTATTACGTAATTATGACGTCAAGCCTCCGGTTCAAAGTCCGGTCCGAATTTCAAAACCTTGGTCACATAGTCTTTCTTCATACACATATGCTATATTACAAGTAGTGTAACAGTGGGGGTACTACTACTGCCATACTAGGACTTCTTCTTTCTCTAGGGTATGCCGGGCTCACTCCCGACAAAATCTTAAATTTATTTTCACCATACCCATTTGGTTTCCGGCATTTACCTGTTGTTCCCTTAATTGCATTTTGGTGTGCCAAAGTTTCACCCTTTCTTTCAAAAAATCAAATGCTTTGTTTTTGTGGCCTTTGTCTCACCCATTCATTTGCTTATTTGGCTCTGGATCATTTGATTTAGGGCACTTTTGGGTCAGAATTCAGAGAAAAGCCGAACTTTACCGGTGGGTGTCACTGCATGTTGTGCTTTGCGTGTTTGTTAGCTGAGAGGAAACTGAAATTGTCACATTGATTGTTGCTTTTCTTTCTATGAACACGCCTGTCAACGTAGCTTTTAATCTGTTCATTTTTTTTTGAAAGTTTTCATTTTTGTGCTTTTATGTCTCCCACTCTAAGAACCCTTTTTGTTTTGGTTGATGGGCACTTTGTCTATTCAGTTATTTATTTTGATTTTCGGGCTTTATTTTCAATTTGCACGCAATTCACGTCAGTCTTTCTCTACTTCTTGCATTACCTTTTTTTTATTTTTATTTTTGGTAATCAAGGAAGTTCGTGAACGAATCAAAGGTATGGAAAGTTGCGATATTGGTTTAACGGTTGTTCACCCTACTTATAAATGAGAAAACTGTTTTGGAGAGTTTCTGCTGTCCCAGTTACTGTGCTTTGATTTTTATATTTTTCTTTTGGCAGTAAGCAAAATGATATATGTGTGTTGTCCTTTTATTTGCCTTAGTTATGTTTTGAGCTAAACTAAGTTTATCTGCACTCTAACAGCTATAAAGTACAGGTTGAGATGATAGAGGAACTTCTCATGGAATGCTAGGCGTCTTTTGTTCCTATTTTTTGATATCATATATTCTATTTCCGGTTGGGGTTGTGGTGGCAGTAATTTGAAGCAAAACAGTAGGAAGTGAACTATTTTTCTTTCTGGATTTTGGGACAAAGTTTTATGTGTCCGAGCTTCATGCATTTTATGCAAAATGGTTATCTTTTCCTTTTCTGTTATTTGTTTATTTTGAAGGTTATGTGTGGAAAATGTGTTTGTTTGCATCAATTTGCTTATGTGTATCTTTTGAACATTCATAGTATGCCTGTCTATGAAAGTGATGTTTGTTTACAGATGCAACTATGTGAACTAGTTTCTCTTTTTCAAATTTTTTTCTCCATTTTCTGTTTTGTGCTTTGGAAAATATGACCTATACTTTGTGTGACTTTAGTTCTAATCAGTTCCATCATCGATCATCTCATTCAACCCATGTTTTATGCATATATTAGTGTATCTCTCACTGTATGGAAATATGCATGTATGTATGATTGTATTGGTTTTAAGCTGTTCTGCTATTTCAACTTCGTTTTATGATTAGACTTTTGGATACAACTTTGCCGGTTGACGACATGGTCTTATTTTCCTTCAAATACTAAAGTTTTTTTCTGCTCATTCGCTAGTGGATCAATTGGTATTTGAAATCTCGTTGTAGTATTATGGATTCCTTATTTTTTGATTGTTAATTCTATTCCTTATTTTTTGATTGTTAATTCTTACTCGTTTGCCCAAATTCATTGTTTATACAGAGCAGAATCTTAGTTACTCTTAGAGAAATGGAGGAAAATCTTCACCCGACCATCTTTGAGGGCGAGATAGTGGGTATTAAGTTTGGTTTGGCTACTCAAAAGGAAATAGTAAGTAGAATACTAACTTTGTTGGTCCATGTTTTACTTGATCCATCTACTATTGGTTTAATTCTCTAAATGAACTTGTCATTGTAGAGGTTAATGAGTGGGTTCCAGAGAACAATAGCCTATATGATCTCTTGGAAGTTATTAAGTGTTCACGTGTACATCATTAAGATAAAGTGATATTGTAGGTGATAACTTTTCTTTTTTCTTTTTAGTAGAGTACATGGCGAGGCAGCAGTAAGGAACCAAAAATTGGGATAAGAGTAGGGAGAGGGAAAGGTGCTAATTGAGCCCTTGGTTCATTGACAAGGCGGGGACTCTTTTGTGCTTTGAAATTAGAAGTATTCTCTTAAGCGAGTCATGAAAAATGTTATTATTCAAGTCCTGATGACTATTGGTATAAGTCTTTAAATGAATTTGTCATTCTATAGGTTAATGAGTGGGTTCTAGATAACACTTGCCTATATGATCTATTGGGAGGTATTTTAAGTGTTCACTTGTACATTGTTGAGATAAATTGATATAGTAGGGTGAGAGCTTGTTTTGTTTATGAGTACATGGTGATGCAAGAGTATGGAACGAATAACTTGGATAAGGGATGGGTAAAGGGAAAGGTGCTAATTGAGCATTTGGCTCATTGGCAGGGTGAGGACTTTTTTATGTGTTGAAACATCTAGAAGTATTCTTTTAAGTGAATTGTGGAACATGTTATTGCTTAAGTCACGGTGATTTTTGCTTGAAGTTATACAACTAATATTTACTTCCATTGACTTATTTCTCGAATAACTTGTATGAATTGCTACGATAACTATCCTGATTCTGGATTTGTTTTCAACATTCTTCGATAGAGCACAGCATCAATTAGTGAATGCCCCATTAGCCATTCTTTTCAGCTCACAAATCCCTTCCTTGGTTTGCCGCTTGAATTTGGAAAATGTGAATCATGTGGTACTTCTGAACTTGGAGAATGTGAAGGTGTGTCAATGAACTATGTTCTTGCGTTTTCTTTAACGAATCCATTTATATCTATACGTGCAAACATAATCCTATGGCTCCATTAAGTTTGGAAAGATTAGTGTAATGTTTCTTTATAAATTTGTGCTCCTTAGGTCATTTTGGATATATTGAGCTTCCAACAGCAATTTATCATCCTAGCCATGTTAGTGAACTGAAGCGAATGCTAAGTTTACTATGTTTAAAATGCTTAAAGCTCAAACGGAACAAGGTTAGTCCTAGTTCGACATCTTTTCGCATTCCTTTATCTGTGTTCAACAATTTCATTGATACAATTGTTAATCATGGTTTCTTATTTTTCTTGACGTCTTTTATCTGTCTCAAGAGTTATTAGGCAAAATAATAAGATGAATGCATGGTAAAGGGAGAGGAAATGCAACAGAACACGCATTAGGGATTTACTCACAGATGATTTCCTATAAGCTGGTTGAATGGAGATAAGTTAGGGCACCATATCTACCCTCACTCCCCTCCTCCAAAGCATAAAAAATAGAAGATAAAATGAAAGTTTGACTTAAATGAAAAAAAAAATTGCTAGGAAAATGTTCGTTATTTTAAAGATATGTGTATAAAACATTAGCTTGTTGCTTAATTACATGGATGCTATATTTTGAAAAGCTATTGCATTTTCTTGTGAGCTTGGTCTTACTATCTTGATGATTTAAAATTGCAGATGAAGAATAATAATGGTATAGCTGACCAATTGATATCTTGTTGTGAGGTGAGTATGAAAACACCATTTTCACCACTTCTTTTGTTTTATAATGCTTGATTCTTTTAGTAGATTATTGTCATTTACTACATTTTAAGCAATTTTATCTAGTTCACAAAGTTTCCGTTTTCTCAAATGCAAGCTCCCCATTCTGACTTTTGAATGTACACTGACTATCTTATTGAAACACCAGGGTTGGTTTAGGAACTAGTATCTTATGGATTGAAGATGATTCTAGTGCTAGGATGACACATTCAAGTGCTCTAGAAGTAGAGGACAATTTGGGGTTTTTGTCTACTGATATTATTGTCTTTATGCTTGGTCTGTGATTTCTTCAACTTTAGCTTGAACTTTTTCTTTTAAAGGACTTCTTGGTAACACATCTTCCAAAATGGATTCTTAGAATATCTTTGGTTACTTTGTATCTTTAGATTGTTGAACTAAATGCTAGTAGTATTTGCACTTGTGGAAGTGTCTTCTTTTATGGATGGGTCTTCGAGTTCTCATGCAATAGTTGGTAATTTGAATTCAAATAATAGGTTTGTGGTTATTTAATCTTTTATAGGAAGCTACAAAAGTTTCTGTTAGTGAGGTGAAAACAAGTGATGGTGTTTCTTATTTGCAATTAAAAGTGCCTCGTAAACAATTCAAAGAAGGTCTTTGGAACTTCTTAGGAAGATATGGGGTTTGCTATGGTGATGACCATATTCGTACATTGCTTCCTTCTGAGGTTTGTATTCTTGTTTTATCCATGTCCTTTCCCCTCTCTCCCTCTTTCTCCCTCTCTATCTGGTTGGTTTGTGTTCATTTATGAAATGCAACAGGCAATGGAAATTTTAAAAAGAATTCCTCAAGAAACTAGGAGGAAACTAGCTACAAAAGGATACTTTCCACAAGATGGTTACATTTTGCGGTATTTGCCAGTTCCTCCAAATTGCTTGTCCATGCCAGAAATTTCTGATGGCGTTAGCGTCATGTCTTCGGTATGCAATTTATAAGTCAATTAGGTTTGCTATTGACTATAATTGTATTTGGTGATTATTATTGTTTTCTTATTGTGTTTTAGGATCTTTCTGTTTCAATGCTCAAGAAAGTGCTTAGGCAAATCGAGATGATCAGAAGATCGAGATCTGGTGCCCCAAATTTTGAATCTCATCAAGTTGAAGCCATTGATTTGCAATCAGTAGTGAATCAATATCTTCAATTTAGGGGTACTTCAAAATCATCTCGTGACGTAGATGTTCGTTATGCCAAGGGAAGGGAGTCAGGTGAATCATCAACAAAAGCATGGCTTGAGAAAATGAAGACATTATTTATTAGAAAAGGCTCTGGATTTTCTTCTCGGAGTGTGATTACTGGTGATGCTTACAAGCTAGTGAATGAAATTGGTATCCCCTCTGAGATTGCACGAAGAATTACCTTTGAGGAGAGGGTCAATGTGCACAATAAGGATTACCTACAAAAGTTGGTTGATAACAACTTGTGCCTCACATATAAAGATGGATCCACAACATTTTCACTAAGGGAGGGTTCCAAAGGACATACATTTCTCCGACTTGGGCAAGTCGTGCATCGACGTATTATGGATGGAGATATTGTTTTCATCAATAGACCTCCAACAACACACAAGCATTCTTTGCAGGCACTTTCAGTGTATGTGCATGATGATCACACCGTGAAGATTAATCCTCTAATATGTGGGCCTTTAAGTGCTGATTTTGATGGTGACTGTATTCACCTTTTCTATCCTCAGTCTCTTTCTGCAAAATCAGAGGTCTTGGAGCTTTTCTCAGTGGAGAAACAATTGGTTAGTTCTCATAGCGGCAATCTTAATCTACAATTCACCACTGATTCGCTTCTGTCATTGAAGACCATGTTGAAGACATACTTTTTTAATAGAGCAACTAGTCAACAACTAGCAATGTTTCTCTCATTTTCCTTGCCTCATCCATCTTTGTCAAAGACCCATAATTCTGGGCCATTCTGGACAGCTTTGCAAATCTTTCAAAGTGCTTTGCCTACTTCATTTAAGTGCTCTGGAGATAGCTATTTGATAAGTGAAGGTGAGATAGTTAAATTTGATCTTAATCGAGATGCTTTGCAGTCTGTGATTAATGAAGTTATGACTTCAATTTTCTTCGAGAGGGGCCCCAAATCAGTTCTTCAATTCTTCAACTATATGCAGCCTTTATTGATGGAAAATCTCTTCTCCAAAGGTTTTAGCTTAAGTTTGGAAGATTTCTATCTTTCCAGAGCTTTTAGAAGTAAAACTTCTGAAAATTTTAAGGCTATTGCTCCTTTGCTATGCAATTTAAGGTCTTCCTATAATGTTGTAGTGGAAAGGCAGTTAGAGAATCACATTCGAAATGCAAGACGCCCTGTTGCAAACTTCATTGTGAGTTCTTCTGTGTTGGGGGATTTAGTTGATGCTAAAAGTGATTCATCTATCAATAAAGTGGCTCAGCAAATTGGCTTCTTGGGTTTGCAACTCTCAGATAGGGGCAAGTTATATTCCAAGATATTAGCCGATGACATGGTTGAGCATTTTGGGAGCAAATATCCTATTGACAACACTGGTTATCATTCTTTACAATATGGACTAATTTGCAATTGTTTTTTCCATGGACTAGATCCATATGAGGAGATGGTTCATTCTATTAGTACTAGAGAAGTGATGGTACGCTCATCAAGAGGATTGTCTGAGCCTGGAACTCTATTTAAAAACTTAATGGCAATCCTTCGTGATGTAGTGATTTGCTATGATGGCACCGTAAGAAATGCATGCAGCAACTCAATTATTCAATTGGAATATGGGGTGAATGCTGGAACTAAGTCACAGGATCTATTCCCTGCTGGTGAACCAGTAGGTGTGTTAGCTGCAACAGCCATGTCTAATCCTGCATATAAGGCAGTTCTTGATTCTACTCCAAGCAGCAATTCTTCATGGGAGTTGATGAAGGTAGTCATTCTTTTAGTGTAAATAAAGTTATGTTTGTTTGAAGAGTTGTTTTCACTTATTTTTTTGGCTAATGCATAGTAATATAGCCATTTGACGTTATGCTCTATGCATTTGATTCTTGTTTTTATAGGAGATACTTCTTTGCAAGGCCAACTTTAAGAATGACTTTAATGATCGTCGTGTTATTTTGTATCTACGTAATTGTGAATGTGGGAAAAAGTATTGTCAAGAGAAAGCAGCATACTTAGTCAAGAACCATTTGGAGAAAATCACACTTAAAGATGTCATTAGGTGCTTTATGATTGAGTAAGTTTTATCTTCATATGATTATTTTTGTTGTTTTCTTGTAAAGCATACTTTTGCTTATCATGGTATAATGAAATTCTTTTACGTTTTTGTTGGGTTTAACTTGCCTTATTTATCACTTGCCATGGTTTTCGTTGTAAGGGTTTTATACATGCATATTATGTGTTCCAGTTGCCAGCAAACTTGATATTGTCTATGGGTGCACGATTATCAATAGTGTCACCTTTCTGATATTTGTGAATATTCTATAACATTAATGATCTGGTTGCCTATTGTTGTGTTGGAGTGTTCTCAAAGTGTGCTTTCAACATTGACATATCTAAATGGCCTTTTAGTAAGGAATTTATCAAGTTCTTAGTGTCATTGAAGCTCGCTATCTCAATTCTTTCATTTTGCACAAATCTTTTCCTGAATTTTTCTTGATTCCCATGCTTAAAGTTTCTAGCAACTCGCATTACGTTTTGTATTGGAAATGAGAAGCCTAAAGTGTTTTTCTTTCTTACAGTTAAAGCCATATTATTTGAAAAAGTTTAGTCTACAACTTGAGGTAGCTTAAATACATGATGATTATTTTAATTAGAAATTTCTTGTGTGTGTAGTTGAAACCCTTGGTCAAAGGGTTCAATATGCTTTCTATGCTCTTATAGAATTTTGTTTTCCTAGCATATCCTTGTCTTCAGTGCATCCTTTCCATGATAAGTATGTATTGCATGTCTTTCTTCATTCATTCAACTTTGATTGTAATATTCTAAATTTCTTGTTGTAACTTTATCCTCTATGTAACATTTAAAGTTGTGGTGGCTCCTTTTTAGCAGATATACACGGCCACAAACCATGGTAGAACAAATTGCTTCAGGCCTTATTGGCCACCTTCATCTGAAAAAGGTCCTTTTGTTTCATAAACATGGTTACTTTTTTCATGTTCTATTTCCATTTTGTTCTTCTGCTTTCAGAGAGATCTATATGAAAATTCTAAAGTACAATGGAGTGAAGAGATATCCCTCACAAGCTTTAGATATTTAAACAGGTAAAGTTGCAAGAGTTGAATGTAAGCATGCAAGTGATCCTCCAGAAGTGCGAAGAGGCAGTCAAATCATATTTAAAGAAGAAAAAAGTTGGTCATTATTTTAAGAATACAACTTTGTCTGTCAGGTTAGTTTGTTTTCCTTGTTTCATATGTTATTGTTTGGTTTATTTGTTTGCATATGATCTTGATGATGTATTTATTTTGTTTATGGAATTGACTTTTGAGATGGTTTGGTATTTCACTTATGCAAGGATGAGGCTTCAATGGTTTTGTTATGAACTTCTCTTCCCCTTTCTTCTATTTTAAACATGAAGTCTAATTTCTCACCATGAAGAACATCTGCAGACATTCGGTTGATCAGAAAACAAGCTGTAGAAACTCGGCCTAATAGGTCTCTTGCTGTCTCAAGAAGGTGTTTGTTTTTTTCCTCTACTACACCATTTTGTGATGGTGTATCTGTAGAAGATGTTTGATGAAGGGTGCCATTCTTGGTCATATAGGATTGAAAAGATTTTGATAAGTATTCTTTAGCATTATCACTTAGTAATGTGTGAATCAAGAAATTAAATTGAGTTTTGGTCTCAGCACAAAAGTGAAAAAAAAGAGGACAATTCAGAACGACTTTTAATATAACCAAGTTATATGAGAATAATCATCCACAAAGGTAACAAAATACTTATATCCATTTTGAGACAAGACTGGACAAGGACCCCAAACTTCTGAATGAACCAATTCAAAGGAGAATTAAGACGTTGATGTTTTGCAAAATGACATGATTCACAATCTTAGGAAGACAAGTTATGGTATTGAGGACGAAGTTTCTTGAGTAGAAGAAGAGAAGGATGCCCCAATCGACAGTGTACCTTAAAGGGAGCTACAACCTTAAAGCAAGCAATCGACTTTGGCACTTGTGCACCAAGGATGTAAAGACCTCTAGATTCATATTATTTACTAATAATCTTCTTCATCATGAGATATTGAAAGAGGCAATAGTCAGGAAAGAACGGGAAATAACAATTAAGTGTACGAGTAAGTTTGCTAACATAAATTAAATTAAAGGACAAATCAACAAACTCAAGATAGATGAAAATTGGATTAATGGAGTTAGGGTGACTATACCAGATCCAAGAACACCAGAAGTTGACTCATCAGCTAAAGTAATAGGAGAATAAGATTTATGTGGTTGAAACATAGAGAAGAGATTAGAATTACCTATCATATGATATGTAGCACCAGAATCAATGACCCATTTTGAGGAGGAAGTAATAAAAAATGTATATGGTTTACTTGACTCAGCGATAACATTGATGGGGGTTAGATGAAGCCTTCGATAAGTATTGATATTGAGAGAAGTTGTGAAATTCATTTGCAGAAATTAAGACTAACCTTTCAAATATATCAATAGTAGATGCAACATGGGCTAACTGATTTCTTTGATTCTGATTATGTAGCTTTCCATTATCATAATTCATATGCCCTGGCTTATGATAGTAGTAACATATAATCCCTCCTGAATCCTATCCTTTATTATCAAAATTGCTTGATCAACCTCCTTTGTTGTTGCGACTGACAAGAGCACTATTAGATTGAAGAGGTGGAGTACTTTTTGTATGCAGCACTCTATTAAATGTGTCTTGCAAAGAAGTTATTTCAAAACTAGCAAGAATCTAAGACTTTGCAGTTACAAATTCAGAAGGAAGACTAGCCAGGAAACTCATGACAGTCATCTTCTCACGCTGAGTTTGTTGTTTTTTAATATTCAAACCAAAAGGCAATAACATACTGAGCTCCTCATAATTCTTAAAATCCATGAAATAACTTGTGAGAGATCTGTCTTGTTTCTCTGCATGATAAAATACTTTGCACACGTCATAAATGCAAGAAATATTCCCTTTTCTCGAATACAAGAAATCCATTTATTCCGTTAGCTCCTTAACAAGTTCACAATGATTGATCAAACCAATTACCTAAGAACAAATAAGCATCATCTTTCAACCATGTCTATTTTGTATTCTCTTTAGTTGATTTTCAGTCAAGTGATTTCCTTTATCAATGCTTTGCAATTACATTCAGATTGTCTTACTCCATTCTAGATAATTAGATCTATTAAGCTTGTCTTTTGTGATCTTGGATATCACAGGAATTAAATTAGAAAGTAACTACTGATTTAGTGTCAACCATATTGAAAAGTTGAAAGGAAAGCCCAATACCTGTTGCTCAATTAAAAGAAACACCAAAGATGCCAAATTTGAATATGTTGTGAATTGGACGTTACAACCGAACAAAATTTGATGAAACTGACAACAAAATTGAATTCCAAAGAACCAAGTGAACCAATCGGAGGTGATCTTAGAAATTTTCGGTGATAGGAACAACCGCGCTCACCAGCATATGAGAGACGGATAGAAAGCTTCAAGCGGCGCGTGAAGCTCATGTGCAGACTTGCAGATGGTCAAATTCTGGGAGTTGGTTGAACTGCTAAAGCCTCTCCTCCCTGAGCTTATGGTGACAACAAGCGATCACTCCATTAGGGTGAACCAAAACTAGCACAAATTCTACTCCATAGGGTATAATGGGAAACCAAGAAATTTTTTTCTCACTAAGCACCCAAGATTACTAGATGTTCTAATACCATGAAAAAACACAGAAAAGTGTTTTCTTTATTCTTGTTTTTCGAAAATTAATAGATTTCATTAGAAGAAAATATACAATCTAGAGAACAAAACAAGTATAATCCATAGAATCTAGATTACAGAGAATTAAGGTTCCTAGTAATCATCTACATCTTGAGATCGAGGGAACTTGCGAGACCACTTAGTCCAGTATTACACCAATCCCCATCTGCTCTTCATGCTACTTGTCAAATTTGCAGCTATTCCTCTGGCTAATATGGCCAATCTGCAATGTAAGAAGATGGCCAGAAAAACCTTCTCACTGCTTATGCTTTCTTTTTTGAATACTCTACAATTGCGCTCTTTCCATATGTAGTACACCAAAGTTGTCCAACTTAACCTGATAACTTTTAGATCAGTCTCATTATGCATGCTAATTTTTTCCATCCAAGCAATAGTTTCACTCCAGGAATCCGTTGGTGGGGCCACGTTGAGTATATTCTGCAACCAATCCTAGACTTTTGGTATACCTGCATCTAATCATGAGGTGTTCCAAACTTTCCAGTTCCGCATTACATAATTCATAGTTCAAATTGCTAATGGAGAACCTGGTCTTGCCTGCTGTTTGCCTTTCCTTCTTGAGTAAAATCGTGGTTGTACCTCAAGATTTTTGTCTTCCTATCTGTCCCCCCTAATTTCAGTATCCTTCTCTTTATCACATTCATTGTTTTCTATGCAATTCTGATCAGGTTTGTGACTGGAACCGACTATATTAGTAGCTTCAATAGGAATGGTGGTGTTAGGATTTGGTATCTCAAGTCTGGTGTTATCAAAATTGCGTGTTTCAG
Source organism: Erythroxylum tenue (assembly GCA_027568955.1). Lineage (NCBI taxonomy): Eukaryota > Viridiplantae > Streptophyta > Magnoliopsida > Malpighiales > Erythroxylaceae > Erythroxylum > Erythroxylum tenue. Next base: position 10,487,717 of record JAOSBM010000001.1, read on the forward strand.
AGATGGTTTCATAAGAATGAGGTCTGGTTTAATTAGGATTAGGCAAAATAAAGGTGTTTTTAGGATAATCAAAGTCCCTTACAAGTCTGGTTGAGTAATGGCTAGGTGTAGAAGGTACAATTTCTTGGTGTAGTGTGTCCGGTGAGCCATCACTTCCCAAAAAGAACCATTCACTCTCACTGCTCTCCCCTTAAATGGGTATTTTTGGATACTAGGCTTGTGTTTCAAAGAAGGTCACATCCAAAGTAACAAAATAATGCTTAGAGTAGTAGAGAAACACTTGTAACCTTTTTAAGTAGAAGAATAACCCAAGAAAATACACTTATGGGCCCTAGGTTCAAGTTTGCCACAATGGTAATTGTGCACAAAGACAACACATGCAAAAATCTTTTAAGGTAGAGTATTAACAAAGGGAACCGAGGGATAAATCTCAAGCAATTTTTGTAAAACTTTTGATGGCATTCTATTTATTAAATAAGCAGAAGTGAGAATGACGTAGTGTGGGAAGGAAAAACAACGATAAGTAGAATAGAATAGGCTATAATTGATGCAGATTGTAGCTGGAACT
>JAOSBM010000001.1:10488384-10503214 GCA_027568955.1 Erythroxylum tenue
CCAAATAACTTAAGAAATACTAAATAGTAAGGAATCCAATATTAACTAGGAAAACTAAACTAATTGCTCCTGCATCAGAGAATATCATCCCCCCAAAAATGATTTGGAACATTTGTTGTGAGCATAATAGATCTAGCAGCCTCAAGTAAATGTCTATTTTTTCTTTCTAAAATACCATTATGTTATGGTGTATTAGCATATGAGGTCTGATGTATAATACCATTGTTGGTTAAAAATTGACCAAAGGATTGACTTAGATATTCTTTACCATTATCTCTTTGTAAAATCTAGATTTTTGTGTGAAATTGGTTTAGTTTAAAGGAATAAAATTCCTTAAATACCTAAAAAACCATTGAATACCCAAGTCAGTCTTGTATGATCATCAATACAGGTTACAAACCATTGAATATTGTTTTCGGTTTTGACCTTTGATGGCCCCCAGACATCACTATGAATGATGGAAAAAGGCTTAGTGGGTTCATAGGCTTGGGGTTTATAAGAATTTCTGGTGTGTTTAGAGAGTTGACAAAATTCACACTGAAAAGAAATTTCCTTTTTATTGAAAAAAAGTTGGATATGATTGCTTCGTGTAAGACAAACTAGGGTGGCCTAACCTATAGTGCCAAAGTGCAATTTCTTCATTGGAAGATAAAATAGCAGGCGCTTTATTCCTTCTTGAGTTGCAAATGTAATATAATCCATCAAACTCCCTAGCAATGCCAATCCTATTCCCCAACTCCAAATCCTGGAAAACACAACCTGATGCACCAAAATTAGCTGTGCAATTATGTTCTTTAGTAATCCTTTTCAAAGATAACATATTACAATCCAAGCCAGGCACATAAAGAACACCACTTAAGATTAATTTATCAGCAATTATAACAGTCCTAATCCCCTGAACTTTTAGAACCTATCCATTAGCTACCTTGACAATCCTATGAATATTACAAGGTTGTACATCAACAAGCAATGACTTATAACAAGTCATGTGATCATTAGCTCCTGAATCAACAATCCAAAGACCACTATTTGGTGTTTGAACCCCTAAAGCAGTACCAATATTACCTCTTTGGACCATGTTACTTGTGGATACAACCTTTTCAACCTTCAAATCATACTTGCTAAGAATTTTCCTTAGCAATTCAACTTCTTTGCTCACTGGTATGTTATCTCCCTCGGTCTTGTCACCGCCACTAGCTATATAGCTTTTGTTCTCATCCTTTGATCGGTTTTTCTGATTTGGAGGTTTCCAATGAATCTTCTAGCATGTGTCCTTGGTATGTCCACCTTTTTGACAATGGTCACACCAAGGCTTACCCTGTTTTCTCTTAGATTTTGGCCCATTTGTTCCTTTGACAGCCATGACTGAAGATTCAGAGGGATTTTTATTGCTTGGAGTGCCTTGCATTAGCAGCTTTCTACTCTCTTCACATTTCACCAAATTGATTGCCTCCATAATGGTTGGTAGTGGTCGGGTTGCCATGATTCTTCCACGAACCTCCTCATAAATAGAGTTTAGTCCCAAAAGAAATTCATACACTTGTTCTCTTTCCACAATTTTCTTGTAGCACATCATATCTTCACTGCAAACCGATTGGTGTGGGTCATAGAGGTCCAGTTGTTGCCACAATTTTACCAACATGGTGTAATAGCCAATGACTGATTTCTCACCTTGCTTAGTTTCCCTTAGAATTCCTTTGATCTGAGACAAAGCATCGGTATTTTCTATAGTGGCATACGTCATTTTGGCATTCTCCCATATCTCTTTCGCAAAGGTTGCAAGGACAAACTACTCACCAACTTCGAGAGTCATGGAATTAACCAACCAGCTCATTACCTGGTTGTTTTTGGTCATCCACGCCTCATATTTTGAGTCAGACGAAGCTGATGGCTCGGTTGTCAGATATTTCTCCTTTCCTCTCCCTTTTACGAACATAAACATGTTGTGGGACCACTGTAAATAGTTGTTCCTATTCAGCTGATGGTTGGTTACCACCGACAACTACATGTGAACGTTGTTCTAAGAAGAAGGCGAGTTTCCTGTGCCGATAATGGTGTTTGGCGTTTCTGGGATCGATCCTAGTGGAGCATTGCCTGACAGGCCAATGGCAGAATTTTCCCTTGACTCGACATGCCACGCTCCTATCTTCCCGAATGAAACCATCATCCTTTGCGTTCAAAGCTCTAATACCATGCACGAATTGGAGGATAATTTCTGTATTTTATTTCTCATTAATGACAAAAATACATATAGGGAAGATAAGCAATAGTTCTGCTATTCAATTCCTTGATTATTGCCTAGAAAGAAGTAAATAAGATCCCATGAAAATAGGGACCAGAAATGAAAAAGATAAAATGATATTTTAGGAAATAAACTATTGAGCAAATAAGGAAATAAATAAAGTAATAAAACTGAAAATATTCTTCCAACAATTATATACATATCTTTATACATCTAATAAATCCTACTTAAGGAAAGATTTTCAGTTCCTTATTGCCGTACAAAAGGCACAAAATCTGCCTTTGATGAGGTATGAAATCAGTCTTTGACAGGGCTGCGCAAAATCGACCTTCAAAAAGTGTGTATTAATGTATTAGCTGTCAAATTATGACAGTTAATACTGTTGACATCTCTTGCCAGCAGCAGATGTTGAAATTAATATTAGTTGTAACTGTATGTTTGGTGGATAAACTGCCCAATAATGTCTGGTTGTGTGGATTCTGTGTTCATGCTTTTAGTAATTTTATTCTAGTAGTACTGATAATACTAGAAGACTATCTTTTTATGTGTTTGAGATGGGAATGAACATCTATTTTTCGATGCAGCGAAAGGTGTTCTTTCCGGCACTTTTGCACAGATCAGTCAACAGATGAGCCTTGCTTGTTGTTTTTTCGCCAAGGTGTTGAAGATTTTCCATTAGATTATCTGTCCAGTATATTTGCTGATGTTATTTACCCGATTTTCTTGGAAACAATTATCAAAGGTAGGCATCTTGATCATTGCCTTGAGTTCATGATATAACTTTAATGTTTTAAATTTCATGATTCTCACCTTATCTCTTGAAGAGTTTTGTCAGTTAGACAATATATTTTACGATTTGAAGTGTGCAATTAGTACCTCCCATTAGAGTCTCATACCACTGTTTCATTCCATTGGTACCCCGAACACTCTAACTAGATCCCAGTTGGACTATTCCACCACAAGGAATCATGCTTCATGCTTTCAAAGGCGTAGATTTGAAAATTAAGTTTTAATTGTTTACTTGCATTAGAAGGCATCTCACTAAATTCCTTCTTTGCTCTGGCGAGACTCTTAGGTTGTGTACTTGTGTATACTTGTTGACACACTCTTTTTTCTAATTAATTTTGGCTATTGCGAGTTAGGATTTTTTGTCACTCTCTCTTCTCCCTCACTTTCTCCCAATTGTTTTCTTGATCTCTTCTTTTTCCCTTCATCTCTATTTCATTATTGTATTCCTTGGGGCATGCGTTTTGAGTTTTCAAGTTCCTTTTGTTGTTTCAACAATATAATTGTTAAGAATATTTTATAATAGGCATATTATATGAATGTGTTGGTTTAGTATTATTTGTGTATACGGTGTCAATTCTAGAATATTTTATCATTATGAAAGGATTATAAAAAGATCTCTCATTGTCCCTATAAATAAGACCTAATGTATCATTCGACTGACAAACAAGTCTAATGAGAACTATGGGCTTTATGTTGTGTCCATGGGGTAGGCCCTTACAGTTGAATCACATAATTCTCTTGTCTTCCTCTTTTGTTCTTTTTACTCTCTCGTCATTTTGTTTTTCTTTTAGCTTTATAAAATAAGTTCTCAGATTTTTACAGTTGTAGTTTTACAATACAATGAATGGAATCAAAGCTACTTATTATGCGACGAGGAGTTGCTTATGTATACTATAGATTTGTGTGGTGGTGATCTTTTATCTTCTTTAAATCATACCTATTTATGGTACATTTGAATAGCATTCATGTTGAATGCTGAAACAAGCTTCAAAGAATAGTCATTTGAAATTTGACTTTGACCTTAGAAAACAAGTACTCTGGGTGACTTGCAAGACATTATGCAGATGCTGGTCCCCTACCTTTCTTTTTCGTTTGTGTGAAGTATTTGTTTATTTTTTCTGTAAACAACAATTTGTCTTTGTTGTTTCATGGGCTTCATCTTAGTCTTCATATTGTGTGGTTATGCTATTTTCACTACTGGATGTGTTAGGCGGTATGTATGCTTGCTCCAGCTTTGAAACATTAGTCATCACTGTCAAATGCACCTGATTGTTTTCCTTGGATTTGCTTCTTGATTTTGTTGAATATTCTTCTTTGGTTTTGTTTAATGTCTGATTTTCTATTTGGTTCATCACCCTTCCTTTTTTATTACCTACTGTTGCAGGCTAGTTGGCCTGTAACTGAATAGTCATCTTTATGCCCACCTACCTCATTCGATCAACCCATCTGAGTTGCATTATATTCTTTTGTATTTCTCTTCCGAAGTTATATAGAATTATGAGATTATTTAATGAACAGGTGATCATAGAATTTGCTCTGCAAATATAGTTTGGGTTAGCCCAGATACTCCCCTATGGATGAGACATCCTTCTGAGACCAGTGAAGGGGCATTGGCTCTCGACATTGTTGTTCAAAAATCTGCTGCTAAGCAAAGTGGAGATGCATGGAGGACTGTACTTGACTCTTGTCTTCCAGTCCTTCACTTGATTGATACCAGACATTCAGTGCCATATGCAATCAAACAAGTTCAGGAATTGCTGGGAATTTCTTGCGCTTTTGAAACAGCAGTTCAGGTTGATTTTTCTCCTTATGCACTTTGAGCTGTCTATGACTGAGCCATTGGGATGTGCTGAAATTTATACTTCCTCAAGAGAGAACCACCTAGTTTGCAAATATACTTTAGAGAAGTTTGGCTTACTGTTCACTGTGTAGATTTACATTCAGTAACATTACAGTTTTGTGTCTTTCAAACATATTGTCTGAGCTTATTGCCTGCAATGAGGGATTCATAATGAAACTTCTAGTGTTTTCCTGCTTCATATCTCATGCCTTTTCCTAGTAGCATTTTAGAGCATCTTTCATTAGCTCTCTCTCTTGCATCCTATTAGTGCTTGCATGTTTTCTCAACATGTGAATTGTTCACTAAAATTCTCTTAACAATCTATTGATTGACGACTTTGATTTTCCTTATCATGCAAACTAGATGCTAGTTTTGGTCTAGTAAGTTCGTCAATTATCTTTGTTTATGCCAACTTGTTTCTCGTGATTACTTTCTGTATTGAGCGCTTCTCTCTTTTGTGAACAGTTCGTCTTTTCCTTTCTGCTAATCTAATTTACTTGAGCCTCTCATTATTATATCATTTAGTGATGTGTTTTTCACCAATTCAAAGTTGTAAATTTGTGCTTCAAATATTCGATAACAAGGATCCTCTGTTTGTAATCTGCCTCCTGTAATAGGATGCTGGATATCAATCGAGAAACAGGGATGAGGGATATTTGCATTTAATTGTTTATATTGAGGTGCTGACTCCATGTAGCAGAACATGGTCATCTCAGGCCTTGATATGCATCATTATTTATTATCTTTCAAAGGACTTTGGTTCTATCCTATTGGCACTTATCTATGTCGTTCTCTTTTACTCCTTTGTTTTATTAATATCATATAAAATTATCTCTATTAGTTGTCTACAGTGCTATTTTTTCGCCTAACAAAAGGAAGCTAAACTGAAGGCTATTTTTAACTGCTCCTTATTGTCCTTGGCCTTACAGATCTATTTAGTGGCTCAATATCTTATTTATCTTGCAGCACCTTGCAACATCTGTGAAAATGGTGGCAAAAGGTCTGCTGAAAGAGCATCTCATTCTCCTTGCCAATAGTATGACATGCACTGGAAGTCTGGTTGGCTTCAATTCTGGTGGTTACCGCGCATTATCTCGCTCATTAGATATCCACGTACCATTTACTGAGGCAACACTTTTTGTAAGTATTTTATCTTTTGTTTAAAATTAATTGATATCCACATGATAACCTTGGCTGTCCTTAAATTCTGGTTAAGACACCGAGAAGATGTTTTGAGCGAGCTGCAGAGAAGTGTCATGTGGATACTTTATCCAGTGTAGTTGCATCTTGCTCTTGGGGAAAACATGTAGCAGTTGGCACGGGATCACGATTTGATGTGTTGTGGGAAACAAAGAATATACAGGTTTTCTTCGAATAGCAAATTGCCTTTTTGAACATTGTTATAACTGGAACTCTCATTCTTTTTTTGAGGTCAAAAATTTCTTTATGTTACTTGTGCTCCAATGGAATTCTGTTTTGCAGGCTTGCTTTGATAGAGAGGGTAGCATAGATGTTTGCCAATTTCTAAATACGATGAGCGGTGTTGCAAATGGCGAAGACTCAGTCACTGCTTGTTTAGGTCAGGAAGTTGATGACCTACTGCACGAGGATGATGCTAATGATTGGAGCCCTTCTCCTGATCACAATGCTCTGGACAAACCTTCTTTTGAGGACAGTTTAGAATTTGACTGGGATGCTGCCCCCCAAAAGGAATCTAACTGGTCTAGTGGTTGGGACCCTGAAGCTGCTAGGGCTAATGATTCTGGTTGGGGAACTGCGAAATCCAAAACTTGTGATCTTCAGTCAAAATCCCAAGAAGATTCTCCTTGGGGTGCTGACACTTCTAAGGTCTGTAAAGGTGAAGATCTTGTTTTGTCTGGTTGGGACACTGAAGCTGCTAAGACTAATGCTTCATCTGGTTGGGGTACTGGGAAATCCAAAAGTCATGATTCTACATCTAAATCCCAAGAAGATTCTGCTTGGGCTGCTAACTCTTCTAGGGTCAATAAGGTCGAAGATCTTACTTTGTCTGGTTGGGGTGGTTGGAACACTGAATCTGCTAACCCTAATCCTTCATCTGTTTGGGGAGTTGACACTTCTGGGAACAGTGAAGGTGAATATCTTGCATCCACTGGTTGGGTTGGTTGGGAAGCTGCTAACCCTATTGCTTCATCTGGTTGGGACACTGGGAAAGCCAAGACTCGTGATCTTAGATCAAATCCCCAGCAAGATCCTTCTTGGGGAGTTGACACTTCTAGAAACAGCAAAGGTGAAGATTTTGCTTTCCCTGGTTGGGGTGGTCAAGAGACTGAAGCTTCTAACCCTAATGCTTCATCTGGTTGGGAAACTGGGAAAGCCGAAACTTGTGGACTTAAATCAAAATCTCAAGAAGAGTCTGCTTTGGATGCTGGCATTATTAGGGACAGTAGTGGTGAAACAATTGATCTTACTTCAAAATCCCAGGGAGAATCTGGTTGGGTTGCTGTCTCTCCTAGGGACAGGATGGATGATGAGGCTTGGAAATCTGACACACATAAATCAATGCCATGGTCTAGTTGGGGAATGGAGAGATCTGAAAAGCAAGATAATGTTCCTTCAAAAGGCCAAGAGGAACCTGCAAGGTCCAACAATTGGGACGCTGGTAGTGGCTTGGCAGAAGAGTCTAAAGATATGGATGAGTCATCATCTGCTTGGGCAATCATTAAAAGTGATGCTGGTAGTGGAGCAAGTGAAAAGGAGAACCCAACTATGATGAACCAAGGGGAAGAGTCATCAGGTTGGCACAAGGTCACTAAGGATCAATCGGTCTCTGTCTGGGCTGCATCAACTGCCCAAAAGTCTTCACTCAAATCCAAAGGACGGGGCCATAACAGTGGAGATTGGAAAATCAAGAGAAACCAACCTGCTAAAGTTCCGGGGATTGTCAGTTGTGAACCTGGTCTGAGCGGACTGTATACAATGACCAGGCAGCGCTTGGACATATTTACTTCTGAAGAACAGCATATTCTCTCAGATGTTGAACCATTAATGCAGTCAATCAGAAGAATAATGCATCAGCCTGGGTAAGTTCCAGTGCTGTAAATTCCTGAATTCCTCATCCAACAGAGCAGATGATCATTTTTGTGCAGCATAGTGCTTCTAAGATGTTGGGGGAAAGTTAAATATTGGCAATACGTGGTCTTTTGTAAGATGATTCTGGTTTACATTTTCCCTTTTTCTTTTTACAAATGTCCTGACCGATGTCTTCTTTCGTGAAGGTTCAATGATGGGGATCCACTGTCAGCTGATGACCAATCATACGTGCTTGATAATGTCTTCAATTACCATCCAGACAAGGCAGTAAAGATGGGCACTGGCGTTGATTATATTACAGTAAGCTAATAAAGATGGACTATTAACCATAATTTATCAGAGAGGATATTTGCTGATATGTGCTGTCATCAGTTACATGAATTACTTTCAATATATACTAAAGGTGCTTTGTCTGGTATATGACTACGCACTCTGATTTTCTTATGTTAAACCTTTTGTCTGATGCAGGTCAGTAAACATATGGGTTTCCAGGATAGCAGGTGTTTTTACGTTGTATCTACTGACGGTTGTAAAAGAGATTTTTCCTACCGGAAATGTTTGGAAAATTACGTTAAGGGAAAATATCCTGAACTGGGGGCGGATTTTGTTGAAAAATATTTCACAAGAAGCCATCCCAGAGGCAACCGGCAGAGGAACCCTGGAGATGAAACTAAGCAGTAATCATGTTCATGTGTGCATACTTCTTAGGCTGGGGATAAGGGCATTTCAGTGATTGACCTGTTGAGGTTGTATATATACACAGAGTCATTAGTCACTGAGTACATATACTGATCTGGTGAATAGAAAGCCGGTCATTTTTTGTTGTCCATGAAAATATTTATCATTGCGTCTAAATGCCTTTTTTTCCCCTGACACATACACAGCAGCAGTTCTTAGTATTTACTTGAGCTCTTCATCATTGTTTGATTTCCCTGGCATGTATAGTATAGATATGAAATCTGATATCTATGATTCTCTCGCTTTCTCTTCTACAGATCTATGCTTGGTCATTGCTATTTAAAACCAAGCCTCCACCAACTAACACGAAGCAACCCATTCTAATTCAAAAATTAAAAAAAATACATTAAATTTAAAGAAAAATTTAAGAAAGATCAAATTTATTAATAAAATTAACAATTTCTATGCTTAAAATTGTTTCCAAAAAAATTATTGAAATAGAACAGTTTAACATAAATTGGTGCCACAATCAGAACTTTTTTTTTTTTTTGGAGAAGGTAACATGCCATAATCAGAACATGCATATATTATAGCGAATTTATCTTCCTGGAAAGAGGTAATATAATAACCGATTCTTTTTAATATTAATGATTTCTTCTGTATATTAATATCAAGTCTTTAATTCGATTTTTAGTAAAAAAATTTGATTTTTCATTACTTCCTCTACTGGAAATGTAGTCATAGTTCATACTAGAATACGCATATATTGCTGTCCTAATATAAACAAATGTAGAAAAAAATAATTACGTGATTAATAAACTTTCAGAAATGAGAAAATCTTAGAATTGTGGAATAACCAGTAAAATTGTTTCATAAAATCACATATTTAATTCATAAAACAGTTTATTTGTAAAAATAGAAAAGATGGCAGCGTACCTTTACAGATAATCATTGTTACCGGAAGTATTTATCCTCACATTTCTTAGAAGTGACACCAGTTCAGAAAGTCGCTTGCTTGTTTATGAGATATAGCCAACAGTCCTTTTCGAACTATACGAAACTAGAAAGCCTTGGCCTTTGTTTACTGAATTGTTTCTCTGTGGAGCAGAGTCTGACCCTGTTCAACTATCTGATTATACACTACATCTACGCCTCTCGAGTTGTGTTCACTGGTATATTTCATGGCTTCCATTCAACCTCTGCTTAGTGACGTCACTAAAGATATTTCTTTGTTTACTACTGTTAATTAAGAGCTATATGTCAATTGACAAGCATGGATATGCAAATCATATATGTTGTTTTTCATTAGTGTTTCTATTTGCTTGAGTTTTGTATAGCAGAAAAATGGCATCTTTGGCTGCGAAAATGGTGTCTCCACTGGAAACTGGCCACAGAGTTTGGGAAGATGAGACTTTTATAAAGTGGAGAAAGAGAGATGCTCATGTACCTCTCCGCTGCCACGAATCTGTCGAAGGTAGTGATTTGCAATATCTCGGACACCCTCTGTTTACTTTGTACTACTTTGCAGCATTTGATTCCGTAGTTGATTTTCCTTGGCAATCCAAAATTTTATAATCCGCGAAATGCTTTCGTAAAGTTTATTCTGATAAACTTTGTGATGATCTATCTTTAACGATTCTAACTTCTAATACTTTGACTTGTGGGGTCCAATTGAAATTTCAAACTTGTTGATTTCGCTGACTTCTGCTGTCTTTACCTAGCTAGAATAGCAATACAACTAACAACATTATCTTCTATACTGATAACTCTTTTTGTATTTTTTATTTTTTGTAATCGGAGAATTGGTTTTGTCCCTTAATCCAAATATTTTAGGCCTCTATAAACTTACAGCGGGGAGTCCAAGATATCTGCTATGCTTTATTTCTCTTACATTTCAAGTTTAACTTTCATTTGCAGTTTCAAATCAATTGACATCTGAAGTAAATTTTTTTTCATTCTGTACTGCAAGTAATTTGAATTCTCTTACCATGCTAGAAAAGGTTTGATATTTTAAATTAATGATCTTACTCCTGTGGAAATTCTGTATCCCGTATTATGAATAGGATCTCTGAAGTACTGGTATGAACGCAATAAAGTAGATCATTTGGTATCCAGATCCGCTGTTTGGAATGATGATGCTGTACAAAGAGCTCTTGATTGTACTTCCTTTTGGGTCAAGGATTTGCCTTTTGTTATGTCTTTATCTGGATATTGGAGATTCTTCGTGGCTTCCTGTCCCTCTAGAGTTCCTGAAAGATTTTATGATATGACATTTCAGGACTCTCATTGGGATACTCTTCCAGGTAAATGCCTTGTTTTCTTTTCTATTTCTTGTTGACAGAGAAGAATTTGACAGATGTTTTCTTTCATAGGCATTTGTTTTCTCGTGATTTTGTCCAGAATCATTTATAATGCACTACACTACAACTTAAATCTCTCCCAGTCATCAATGCTTGGGGTTGCCATGTATTTCCTCTACATATGTGGTAAATGTGGTTGGACATTATATGACAGAATCTCATAATTGTCCTTGTCTCCCCTGAACAGTTCCTTCCAATTGGCAGATGCATGGATTTGATCGCCCCATTTACACAAATGTGGTGTATCCATTTCCAGTTGATCCTCCACATGTTCCAGACAATAATCCTACAGGCTGCTACAGAACATACTTCCAAATTCCTAAAGAATGGCAGGGTATCCTATAACTTTATGTACTGTCAGCTTTAGTCTTTTAGCTGATTTTTTTTTCCGTTTTTTTTCAAGTTTTGTTGTGTATTTTTCTTTTGAACTAAAGGTCTGTTATACTTACTAACATCACTTTTTACCCTTCTACTGTGTTTTGTAAGTTAAATGGAACTGAGATCTATAATGATATAATTATACTGCAGGAGTTCAAATATAGCTCTGAACCTAAATAAGCTATTACCTATCATTCTTTGTTGGTTTTCTCTGTGACCCGTCTTTGCATACTCTCATATGCTCTTACTTTCTTCATGTTTTCTCTGTTGATGATCGGTTATAAAAACATGTTAGAATGTTCGAGCTCTTGTTTTAGTTTCAAGGTCTTTCTCAGAGTTTTGGCTGCCAGAATTTTATTGTTCTAGTTACCTTTCAAGTGTGCTATTTCTACAGGTCGTAGGATTTTGCTGCACTTTGAAGCAGTGGATTCTGCATTCTGTGCTTGGGTAAATGGGGTTCCTGTGGGATATAGGTATCTAAAGCTCACTATTCTATCTTAGTGTCATTGTTATTGGTTACTATGACATAAATTGTAACACGAAGTTCACTTATGATATTGTTGAACCTCTTCTTACTAGATCATGTCGATACATATTAGCTGTTTCAGAGTATTTTTGGCTACATTTTCCTTATAATACAAGTATAGAAGAACAACCTAAAAAACCAAACACTAAGAGTATACTTCAATTGAGAATGATCTAATCAGACACCAGATATGCAACAAGAACTTGTGATTTATTAGATTAGAAACAAGTAACATGCTTTGCAAGTGTAAAAATATTACACCTCTGGTGGACAATTGATAAAGTTTAACATAGGACAATTGATAAAGTTTAACATAGTGCCTTTTTTTCATCTAAATTATGAAAAATATATTTATTATCTGAGACAGCCAAGACAGTAGGCTACCTGCTGAGTTTGAGATCACCGATCACTGTTACCCTTGTAATTCGGGGAAGAGGAATGTTCTAGCTGTTCAAGTTTTCAGATGGAGTGATGGGTCCTACCTTGAAGATCAGGATCACTGGTGGTTATCTGGTATTCATCGGGATGTGCTTCTTCTATCCAAGCCACAGGTTTTTTTTTTCTTATCAAACTGGTAATTGTGACATCATGGCCTATATAAATTAAACTTGGATTTGGTGATATACTGATAGGGATCATGTCTTTGTGGAATGAATTTATGCTATGAATTTAGGGGCTGAAAGACTAAAACTTTGAGAAAAGCTCATGTTTAAGATCAATGTATGATACATGTGAAATATTTACGGTATGTATTGAATGGAATTGTTGAATTGAAGTTAGCTTGATGTGAATTGTCATGATTGTTCATCACTATGTCATCCTTTATTATTCTTTTTTCTATTATTGCGTTTCTATTTATTTTTTCCAGGAGGATTTCAGCAAATAATAAATCTTCAAAATATTGAAATGCAGGCATTCATTGTGGATTACTTTTTCAAATCTAAAATGGCTGAGAATTTCGCTTTTGCAGACATACAGGTTAGAGTTTGACTGAAGAGTACAACATGCTGAATATGTTTCCTCATGTGATGTTAAATTATTGATTTTGATGTTAAATTATTGATTTGAAGTGTGTGGGTTTGACAATGTGCCTGTTTTCTCATTGAACTTGTTTTTTTAACATTACTTTGATTCTGCTATCTATATGCAATATTCTGGTACTGTACATTTATAAAAAAATAAATTTTCAATATTAGGTGGAAGAATCACGTGTTTAAGTATGGGATTCTTAATTTGTGATTTGTTGATCTTTCATATGCTTTCACATTTATGAACTTGAAGTGGCATGGAAGTATCTAGTCGGAATAGTTTGTTTATTTATAGTCCAAGGGGTGTTACATTTGGAAACATAATATTCAATTTTAGTTGATTGGGTGTGTAGAGAATAGAAATTCAATTTTCTTATATATTGATATGTTATATATCTTTCTATCCCATTCATAAATCAAATAGGAAAGGGAATTTTAATTGGAAAGTTATATTTATTTTGAGCTTTTGCAAGAATATCTAATTGTTTAGTGGTGAAGGAACTATTCTTGCTTTACCTACTCCATTATATTTGTTTCATGTCTTTTTTAAATTTAAGTGGGATCAATTTTTTTAATTTGATTGGATCAAGAAACTATTAAGGCCCTATTTCTATTTTTATATTTCAGGTTGAGGTGAAAATAGACAGTTGTAAAGAAATCCCTAAAGATAATATTTTTTCCAACTTTAAAGTGGAAGCTGCTTTATATGACATGGGAAGCTGGTATAGTAGCGATGGATCCGTTGATTTGCTTTCGTCTTGTGTAGCTAATCTGACAATTGTTCCCTCCTTTGATGTGATTCTGGGATTTCTTGGTTCAACACTTGTGGGGAAAGTAGAAAGACCCAAGCTTTGGTCTGCAGAACAAGTAAGGATCACCATTTCTTTTAGAAATCTCACCTAGTACTTGAGCAACACTAACACTAAGCTTTCAGTTTGTTTGGTTGTTAATGAAACATGTTGGGAGAATCTTTAGGTTGTTAATTATTGAGGTCAAAGATATGTATATCTCATAATATTATGATCTGATCATAATCAGATCATTTAGATTAGATAGCAGTATCTTATAGAAATATAGTATCCTAGGATTATATTTCCATATCTGTACATATTTTCTACCTTATTCTGTAAACCCTATTCGTGTATATATATACTGCAATCTCTAATAAAGAAATATAGAGCAAATAACCTCTGATTCACATGATATCAGAGCCACGTGATAGAGAGAGTGAAACCGAGGAGACAACCCCAGAAAGTCAAGAAATGACTTCCAATCTTGAGGGATCCTCCACGGCAATCCCAATCTCAAACCAGACTAGAGGTCAGTCATCAATGACCTCTAGTATTGAGGGAGTTTTAGTTATCATTGTTTTCGATAAACTGAATGGAACAAACTATCGAGAGTGAGCTCGAGCTATGAAACTCGCTATTGGAGGAAGAGGGAAGTTGAGCTTTATCATCGGAGATGGGAATGTTCCAGACTCAACAAACGTAAAAGCTACACCACATTGGGAGATAGATAATTCCATGGTCTCTTCATGGCTTATCAACGCCATGATAACACCAATCAAACGGACCTTTATGTTTCTGCCAACAGCTCGAGAAATCTGGGATGGAGTGCTGGACATGAAAAAGTTAAGGTAGCAAATGGTGATTCCTCCTCAATTGCAGGAAAAGGAGATATCAAAGTAACAGATTCTATGAAACTAAATTTTGTTCTACATGTCCCTAATTTAGAATGCAATCTTCTGTCAGTCAGTAAATTGACAAAAGAAGCTAATTGTAGTGCTCATTTTTTCCCTTCTCATTGTGTTATACAAGACCTGTCATCGGGGAAGACGATTGGCAGTGCTAAAGAGGTAGATGGAGTGTACTACTTTGAAGATGAAGAAAGACAGTCTACTCCTTATAGCTTGGG
>JAOSBM010000001.1:10600274-10616638 GCA_027568955.1 Erythroxylum tenue
TCTTCAACTGCTTCTTGAATAACTGCTTCTTGAATCTTTAAAGAAACGGTTATTCAGTTGAGTCCTGTAACTGACTCCAACTGAAGCTTTCGTCTGCTTTCAGCTTCCGTCTGCATTTTGCTTTCGTCTGTTTTCTGCTTCCGTCTGCATTGTGCTTCCATTTGCTTTCTACTTCCGTCTGTATTCTACTTCATTCTGCATTATGTTAACTTGCTTCCGTCTGCATTTTGTTAACTTGCTTCTGTCTGCATTTTGTTAACTTGCTTCCGTCTGCTTTCTGTTCTTGACTTCCGTCTACTTTCTGTTCTTGACTTCCGTCTGCTTTCTGTTCTTGACTTCCATCTACTTTTCATTCTTTCACTTATTTGTTTATCATCAAAATTATTATTAACGTCATTTTGACTTAACACGACCTGCTACCCATCATTTAAAATCATGCCAAATTAGGTTATGTGGGAAGATTCATTTTGGGCAGTAAAGGAGAGGAGACACATCTCGGCCGACATCAGACGATCATTCCCTCTCACCCTCGACCTTCATCCATCACCTTCGATCACTTACATTGTCAACTTCACCAACTATCTCTACTGCTACCATGGGTATCGGAGCTCTAGCGGTTGTGAGGATGTCCGAAGTCATGCACGGCTAGATTGCCATTTCCTCTTGAAGATGTAGTGATGGCTTGAGTTCACCGAGCTTCAAAGGGGAGTTATTTTGCATTGTCAAGTTTAACTGTATAGTTGTAAATTTTTGAGTTAGGGTTTACGGCCGTGTAGTTAAATTAGCTTGATTAGAGTTTAATCAAGTGTTAACAATGCCTTGTGTTATGGATTAGTTTATGTAGAACTTTGATGCTTAATATATGAAGTTTCATATATGTCTTTTTGGTGATTGTGTTAATCCTCTTTTATCTGCCTAGTTGTGTTTGATATTGAGATTATATTTGATCCAATTTGACCACTTGCATTAACTTGTCCATTTCACACACTAAGATGCATTTAACAAGGTTTTAAGAAATAGAGTTCAGTGATTAAAACATTGGACTTAAAGAGTTCTTTAAGGTTTATCATTTGAAAACTTAGTGGCTTTCACTCCCGAAAGATTTGTTTTGAACCATGATAGCCAAAGCTTATTTTCAAGAGGATTTTATCATATTTGATTATTGTTTGAGTTTTCAATTTTTATTTCCCAAAAATCCAAAAATACTTTCTTACATATTTTCTTTCATTTAGTTCAGTTTTCTTAATTTTTACCAATGATTCAAACCCCCCTGTTTATCAACTTTGTATGCATTTTTTATAATTAGGCTAGCTTAGACCTCTTATGCTAGGTTCCGATTAAGTGAGACGACCTGAGGTTGCATCCTATATTGCAATCCTTGGAATTAAATTTTTGATTCGGTTTTCAAGGGATTAATCTTAAGATCAAACGAAAGAGCCGATCACGAAGCTTGATGGACTAGAATTTTGTCAACGTGATAGAGGCATTCTTTCAAAACCCTGCTGACCCAGACACAAACCCATAAACACTTATCCATTTCTAGCCCCTTGGGCTATACTTTTTAATACATGAACATGTCTTATTATTGTTGTAAATATTTTATCTCCAATTCTTACTTTAAGTCTTTGATGAAAAAAAATCAAACAGCTTCTTCCAATAACCGAAAAGGCAAAATTTGGAGAGTTAAAAAAAAACTCAAAGAAAATTGTTAAGTGGTAGCTTATATTCTTGTTTGTGTAAATTGTTGTTCTTACTCACAGTTGACATTTATTTCCTAATTATGGTGCATGTACTCATTATTCTTTTTTCTTTCTATTCCATCCATTTTATTTAGCCTTCCGTACATTACAACCTTGAAAAGCCCTCTTGATTTTCGAAATTATAGTTCTTGTAATGAAGAGGTAAAACTATCACAAGCTTATGGTAGAGAATGGACTAAGCAGATTTTAAAGTGAATTTATCCCAAAAACAAGTGAGTTGAGAGTAAACACCATGCCTTGAGCAAAATCTTGTTCAATTTCTTGGATTAAATTCTTATAGTGTTTATTTTCTTGGCGCTCTTTCAGTCTGCTTTGGTTGATTTTTGAGAAAATGGTTTACCAATTTCCTACTCCCATTTTAAGTATGGTCGGAATTTTCTTTTACACTTGTGTCTCTTTGATTTTTATAAACTTTGTCTAAGAGTAAAAAGGTCTAAGTGTGGGGGAATTTGATTGAGACCAAGTTTATTTTATAAATTGGCGATATTTTCATGGTCTTTACTACACTTCTTGGCTCCTATTCTTAGATTTTATGCTTAATTTGACTCTTGAGTGCCTACCTTCATTTTATGTAGTTTGAGAGTAAAATTGTCACAAATCATTATTAATTAATTTCATGGGAACAATTGATACTGCAAACTACCGTTTGTTCATTGTAGGAAACTCAAGAAGAAGAGACTCAAGAAGAAAAGGTAAGTCAAAAGAATGCTGAAGAGTATAATTCAACAAGTTAACAAGTCAATAGGTGCAACAGGAAGTTCATGACAGCGAAGATTGAAGGATTCCAAGCAAAATCTTCGGGAAAAGTTCGCTGCGGTGTAAAGTTGCTGTCGCCGCAACGAAGGAACCAACAATGAAGCTAGAACTTTCGGGAAAAGTTCGCAGCGGTGAACCTTCACATACCCAAACCATTTTTCGGAAACTCACCCACTGTGCAACCTGATCCGAACCCATTTTCTTTTAAAACCCTACCATTTTAGGTTAACAAGGCCAGACAGAGAGAAAAAGAACACCCTCACTCTCTCCCAACCTTCAGACACACCACCATCCCCTCTCATCCATTAACTTTTCTGCTCTTTCACCCGACAACTGCTACCATGGATGCTTCTAGTGGGTTTTTGGTTGTAAATTCTCCTGAAGTTATGCTTTGCTAGGCACCTCTTTCCTCTTGGAGATGTAGCAATGGCTAGAGTTCAACAGGCTTCAAAGGGGAGTAGTTTAATCATGTTGAACTACACTGTTATGAACTCCTAGGTTTAGGATTTGTAATTTGTAGATGAATATTCTTGATTAGAGTTTAACGAGTGTTGAACATTCAATGTGTTAATGGGTTTTGTTGATGTAGAACTTGGAACTTGAATATATGAAGTCTCATATATGTCTATTTGTGATTTGGTTAATTCTCTTTATCTACCTAATTGTGTTTGATATTGAGATGATGCTAGATTCCAAAATGACTTATTGCATTGACTTAACCATTGCACACGCTAAGATGCATTTAAAAAGGTTTTAAGAAATAGAGTTCATGGATTAAAACTTTGGACTTAAAGAGTTCTTTAAGGTTTACCAATTGAAACTTAGTGATTCATTCTCATAAAAATTTGTTTTGAACTATGATAGCCAAAGCTCGTTTTCATTACATTTCCTTGCAATTCATTTAATTTTTCCAAGATTTTCAAACATCAAAACCCCCTTTTTCTTAGCTTGCATTTCATGACATATAGTTAGCTTAGATAAATTCATTAGGTTTCGATTAAGAGAGACGACCCGAGGTTGCATGTTATATTGCAATCCTTGGAATTATATTTTTGATTTGACCTCCGAGGGTAAGAATAAGAAGGCATCGAATCAATCCCTAATGATTACAAACCATTAGTCACTACAAATGAATTGGAAAAACAATGATTATGTATTGTATTCAATTCTTGCAATGGGTTCTTTCATAAAAATAATCAAATAAAGTATTCAATCATTCTTACACAAGACCTAAACATTAAACAAAGGATAACATAATCAATCCATAAAAGAAAGAAAACAACAAATACAAGGAGAAATACACTTAATCGGGTCAGCAGTGACAATTTCACCTCCGAATCGGTGTCGAGAAAGCTACCCCTCCATGGGTCTCTTCATATGAGAGAGCTTCATCGCCCTCCTATCTTCTGTCTCTCGAGAACTCCTTCAGTTTAGCCCAGCCAAAACCACCTTCTATTCTTTCATCAAAACCCTCGCTCTACCATCACATATCTATTTATATTAAAAACTAGGGTTTAAGGTAACATATGTGTGAAAGTCACGCCCATGACATATTGTGTCATGGCCATGTACCATTAGTCAAGCCCATGACACTTTATGTCATGGCCGTGACTTGCATTCTCATGACTTTTCTCTTCTTCTTCATGCATTTTCTTGTCTCCTCTTGATTTAATCCTTCTTATTGTTCCATAGAGACACGTGACTATGAATCTAAAAAAGACGGCTCAATTATAGTTCTTTCAACTCATTTTAGCTCTTTCGCATCTGAATTGTTCCTAAAACCATATAAGAACTATAGTTTCTTAAGCATTTTCATATCATTAATCACTAAGTGTAAAGGGTTAAATGCAAAAAAAAATAAGCATATATCAAGTTCCTCCATACTTAGCTTTTGGTCGTCCTCGGGCAAAACATCCAAATTAAACTCATAAACCCAAAACATTTAGCCAATTCCCATATTTTATGAGAATACATAATCATAAGTAAAGATGATTGACTTTAAAAAATCATAGCAAGAAATCAACATTCAAAGCTTTTACTCATGGTTAATCAACATCCATCATCTTAAAAAACTGAGTAATCTAATGGTAGACTTCGAAAATGTGTTTGAATAAGATATATTCATAGGTACACTCGACTCCATTCACAATTAAGACATTCCACAACTTTTCATATCATTTGATTTCTCCACCATTGAGGTTCACATGCAAAATCATGGATCAAAGGACTTTTCAAGGATGTAATGTGGGTAAAAGTAAGGTGATAAGTATTTGGGTAAAATAGCATAAAAGCATCAAATCTAGTGAAACAAAAGTAGCAATCAATGTGACATCATGTGCAAAAACTAACATTCCCTCACAATTGTGGACATCAACTATGACTAATGCAAAAATGATGCTTCACAACTCAAAACCAAGCTCTCTCGTACAAACCACATGAAGCATAACTAATCAAAAGGGATCACTCATAAAGATTGACGATAACAATACATTGAACTACAATGAGTGAACCTTCTAAGACAACATCTACCTCATATCCAATATACTCAAATAACCCATTCAATACAACTTTAGGAGGATACATTAATCATAAACAACTTTTCAACACATATGCACTTCCTCCTTGATACATTTATTTAAACATTTTTCTTCCTTTTCTTTTTCTTTATTTCTTTCTTTTTCTTTTCTTTTCTTTTCTTCTCTTTTGCTTTTCTCCTTTCTTTATTTCTTTTTCTTTCTTTTCTTTTCTTTTGCTTTTCTATTTTCTTTCTTTCTTTTTCTTTCTCTTATAAAAATTAAAAGAAACTACATCAGCATGGGAATTTCAATGATAAGACATAAAATAGCATCCCAACATTATAACCAACCCACACATATGTACATACCCCCATACTTGGAATTTTGTATATCTACAAAGTCAACATTCAATAAATGTTCCAATAGCTTTAAGGTTTAGGTGAGACATTTGGTTAGGTTTAAAGCATGCAATGTGGAGAATACAAAAGAAAGGCTAATAAAGCTCAAGGGGCTTAATAAGGGAGAATTATGTTAATAAGGTAGGCTATTTAGCTAATGTAGTTCGGAAAAGCAAACAACACCCAATCATTTCCATGTTAATACATGTGTTGGTCTCGAATAGATAATCAAAGCAAAGTTAGGATGTACATGTCATGAAGGTCACACACAAACAAAGACAATGAAACTGATATGGATGTGTTAGTCTAATAAGGCTCAAAATCTAACTGATTTTTTCTACCACTAGTTACTACTCTTCTAAAGATAATGCACATCGACCAATCACAAAAGTAAAGCCACATGCTCAAGTTGCTATGAAATTCTTTAGTCAATTCATTCTCTACTCATGATTATATAGTCCTAGAAGCATTAGAAAACTAAAAATTGCTTGTTTTTTTTGTTTTATTCTCTCTTATTTTGAT
Organism: Erythroxylum tenue; assembly: GCA_027568955.1. NCBI lineage: Eukaryota > Viridiplantae > Streptophyta > Magnoliopsida > Malpighiales > Erythroxylaceae > Erythroxylum > Erythroxylum tenue. The sequence goes on from JAOSBM010000001.1 coordinate 10,606,227, forward strand.
TAAAAACTTAAAACAAGCAAGAAACAAACCAATATAAAAATACACATGCATATCTAACTAGTGCAAAAAAGTAAAGGAAAAGAAATTTAGTTCCCTTGGGTTGCCTCCCAAGAAGCGACTTTGTTTAGGGTCGCTGGCTCGACTGTATGTTTTCTCCTCACGTGACAAAATTATGATATTCTAGTGTCACATGTGGCTCTTCCCCGTGAGGTTCTTCCGGATAGGGTCTTTGTTGGTAATCATTCTTATTCAGCGTCATCCCTATCCTCATACTCTTAATCTCTACTGAGTCCATGTACTTTGGAAAGATCTCGAATGTCTCTTCACCTTTTTCTTCCTCGTTTAATTCATCTAACCTGCTAGATAAAAGTAAAGAATCATTCTTAACAAAAATAAATGGAACTAAGTATTTACCTCTAAGCTAAAAGATATATCCATATCTGCTCCTAGCTACTCCTCAACTTCTTCGACACAAACAATTCCTTGACTAGTCCACTCAATATTCTCAAGCTCCTCTTCACTCTGTAAGGCCTCTGCTCTAACGTCTCTTGGGTAAACCTTAGGTTGAGATAGTTGTGTTTCTTTGCCTCATGATACTAGGCGGTCGAGAGCTTCCGTTAACTGACTCATCTAGCTTGCCAAGTTCTGGATCCTATAACTTATTTCTTGTTGGAATTACATCTCTTTCTGATGTAATCACAAAGTATTAGCAACACAAACATTAAGTAATTCCTCTAGAGAAGTACCTGAGTTTTGTTGGTTTTCCAAATATGGGACGCTAGACCCTATATCTTGCGAAAATTGTCTTACTTCCTGTTGGAACTTCTGTACACTCTGTTGAAGTTGAATATTGTTAGCAATCATAATATTAAGAAAATCTTCTAGAGATGTTCCTGAGTTGTGATAAGAAACTTCTAGTCTATAGGGAATTGTTGTGCATCCTGCATACTATCAAGGAAGTAATTTTATGGGTTATCCTATCCATAACTAAAGTTAGGATGATCGGTCCAACCTTTGTTATAGGATTGATAATAAGAGTTATAAAAGAAATCACTTTCGTCCATGTCAAAATTTCTATTTTTTTAATTCAAAAACACAAAACAGAAATTGAAACGATCAAGAAATAACTAAAAATAAACTAATTACAAACAAATATATATAAAACATTAATTAAAATCACAAACAAAAACTAAAATACCGCACTCCACCACAACGACGCCAATATTGATATCTTGTCGTAATGCTAGTCAAAATAAACTAGACTACTACTATAGTAGGGGTGAGTCTAGGTCGATCCCACAGAGAGTGTGTAAAGTTATTGAGACCAAATTAAATGGTGTTTAGGTTATGGGGGGTTGGTTAGTTTATCAAATAAGAAAATAAAATGAAGCTAAAATATTAAAAGAAAATTACAGAAAACATGCAAAATGATGAAAGTGGTGAATTTGTTAGGAGTCTAGTTCTTTGGTTCAATCTCAGCCTAAAATCTAATTAAAAATATTTCATTGTTGTCTTCACGTCTCTCTTTGAACTATTAGTCGTAGATTAACAACAAGCTCTGTTAATCTCAATTTTTCCTTAGGTCGTAGTTAATTAAGAAGAGCTCGATAATTAACCCTTGTTATCGGATAACCTAAGAGATGCTCTCTAAGTTTAATCGGACAGATGCCTTACGAGTGAGAAAAACAGATCAATCTAAGTGACAATCACATAAGTTCAGATTATTTAACCTAGGTTATATTATCCCTAATGATTACGAACCATTGGTCGCTACAAATGAATCAAAAAGCAACAATTATGTATTGTATTCAATTTTAGCAATGGGTTCTTATGTAAAAATAATCAAATAGAGAATGCAATCGTTCTTAAACAAGACCTAAACATTGAACAAAAGATAATATAATCAATCCATAAGAGAAAGAAATCCAAAAATACAAGGATAAATACACTTAACCAAGTCGTTGGTGTCAATTTCACCTCTAAACTTGTGTCAAAAAAGCTACCCCTCCATAGGTCTCTCCATATAAGAAAGATTCATTGCCCTCCTATCTTCTATCTCCCAAAAACTCCTTCAGTTCAACCCAACCAAAAACACCCTCTATTCTTTCATCAAAACCCTCGCTCTATCATCACATATCTATTTATATTAAAAACTAGGTTTCAGGTAGCACACATGTGAAAGTCATGCCCATGACTGTTTCAGTTAGCAGATGTGTGAAAGTCACGAACATGACATGTTGAGTCATAGGCGTGACTTTAAGTATTATGTCATGGTCGTGTCTTGCATTCTCATGACTTTTCTCTTCATCTTCATACATTTTCTTATCTCCTCTCGCTCTAATCCTTCTTCTTCTTGTTCCATGGAGACAAGTGAGTGTGAATCTAAAAAAGATGACTCAAATATAGTTCTTTCAACTCATTTTAGCTTTTTCACATCCGAATTGTACCGAAAATCATATAAGAACTATAGTGAGTATTTTAAGCATTTTTATATCATTAATCACTAAGTATAAAGGGTTAAACATATCAACAATTAAGCACATACCATTAGGTATATCACTTTCTTTAGGTTTAATTATTTATAAATCTTCCTTTGTAGGATCTAATGTGGAGGTTTAAACAATAATAGCTACTTTTTCTTCCACAACTTTAACATAAGAAGTTTTTATTGGGGCATTTATAGCATCATTGATGAAGAAGATTCTTATGAATTCCAAAGGGATAGTACTCTAGTCCTCCTCATTAGTAATTCCCATCAATTATACAGCAATAAGTGATAAACTTTTTTCCTATTTTTTAAGGTAGCTATAATTAGCATTGGCAATTACGAGTTGATCCTACAAAGACTAGAACTACCAATATTATCGTCTTTCTATTATCTAGCCTAAAAAATTCTGTTGTTTAAGATAAACCAAATTCAAAATTAAAATAATAAACCAAATTAAAATAACACAATTAACTAACTAAAAATAGATTAAAATAAGAAACAATCAAGGAAAACAGTGGTACCTGGACTTTGAATCCCTCTAAGATTTCTTATGTAATCATGATTTCACTACTGAACTTAATCTATAATTTATTGGACTGTGAAAATTCATATCTTGTGTTAATATCTTTTTCAAGACCCTTAACACCTAACCCTTGGTTGGTTAATTGAAATATATTTCAAGTTAAAACCTATAAGATTGCATCAATCGATTCATGATTTTCATTATTAAGTTTGACCCTAATCTAAAGGATTTATGTCAACCTATTTCTAGGTTTGCATTTAACTCCTTTCAATTATGGTAGATCTATTCATACAAAAGAATTTCTCAATCTTAATTATATGAAATAATACACTAGAAATATTAATCCAAGAATAATTAAGAACATATAATTGGATCTCATTAAAAATAAATAAATAATTAAGTTAAAATAAAATCACTGCATGATCTATCCTAGGGTTCATGTAATCCACGTACTGAAAAAAGCTTAGCTTATAATCTTAACATCAAGACCAAAGGAAAAACAAAAAGCTAAAAGAACCATGATGAAATCCATTTTAATCTTCATAAAATCCGCTTTAGATTGATGAAAATTGACCCTATATAGGTTTCCTTGCTTGTTCTTCATTCGCTATATATAAAAACCTTTTCACTTTTTCTAGTTTTCTCTTTGTTTTATCCATTTATAGCTTGAATTTAAGGCTTCTAGAGTGGACATAGTGACTCACATGGTTGTGTACATGACCATATCCCTCAATTTTGCTTTAATCTTTCAAAATCGCAAAGAGACATTATCTTAGAGAGTTGTATGGCTAATAAACTTTCGTGTAGACTTACACGAAGACTTACACGGGAAAATACCAAAATAGGTTCATTGCTTCTATTTTCTATTTAAAGTTTGCCTTAATTATTCTCCTTTTTTTCTAGGAAAATTTCAAATAAACAAACAAAATGCATTAAATATGGGATTATAAATGTAATCTATTTAGCATTTATCAAACTCTCCAACACTTAAGCACTTGTTTTTCCTCAAGCAAATCAATTTCATTACTCTTAACTTAATAAGAAACAACTTTGGAAAACCATTAAACAAAAAGGATATCCATCAATATTCTCCATTATTCATTCAATTGCAAAGTTTATTGAAATGTTAAACATTTATTTACTTACATCAAATTGTTAATCAATCTAATTCAATCCACAAATTTTCAAATTTTTACTTAATTCTCACCATTCCACTTAATGCGTAAAGTCAACATACATAAGAAAAATGCTAAAACCTTTAAACACTTTCATACCCCTTATTAAAAACAAAACATTAAATTTAAGCATTTTTAGACCATTTAGAAGCTTGTTTGAAAAATCACCTAGCCTTTTGACATAATAGTAAACAACCTTGTCATAAATACCCCTAATAACTCAACTAGGTCACTATCTTAAATGGTTATTAACACCAATCTTTAACTTTGACATTTTTTTATTACAAAGTTAGCGGAGTGAAATTATTTATATTCATTTATTCACAAATTTTTTTTTAGTTTTTATGTGTGGGGTAATAAAAATGCTCAAAAATAATTCACATTTAACCCAATGCATGTACAAATTTTACATAAAGTATTATAATGTAAATAAAGTATCCATTTGCAACATTAATAAACTAAACTGAAATCAACTTGATTATCAAAACTTATAACTATTTGCCTAAACAAATAAAATCACTGTCACAACCACACTCATAATGAACCATCTTAATCAATTTCTGTTTAAAAAAACCCCAAATTATTCATTATTAAGTTAATTATAACAAAATTGACAAACTTGACTACTAAGTCCTTCCCACACACTTAAGGTTACATTGTCCTCAATGTAAACATGCAAGAACAAGGAAAAATGTGAATAATAGAAGGGTAAGGATAACTGGTACTCCCTTGATAGAAAAAGATTTTTCATTCTTTTCAATGTCATAAACATCTATCCATTACTGGTGAAATCTTTCCTACTCAAAAGTAAGGGTTAATGTTGCCTTCATAATCGGTGGATGACTACCCCTGAGAATATTGTCCTCTCCATCCTTCCATTATGTTTGGTAGTTACAATGATGACTATCCAAATTCTAAAAATAAGACACAAACACAAGATCAATAAAGAAGGTTATAAGGAGAAAAGAAATAAAAAGAAAAGAAATAAAAATACCTAAAAAGAATAAATGACTAAATTAATAAAATAAGGATTTCCTGATATTCTAATCCCAGGTAAAGATGCCAAAAACTTGATATGTGTATATTTTATCATTTTAACTCGTAAGTGAACGGTGTAGTTGTAGCTGGCACCAGTCAGTACCATCGATCCTATGAGAATAAGAATTACTATTACCTTATTTGTATTATTTAGCCTAATAAATTACGTTGTTAAAGATAAATCAAACGCAAAATTAAAACAATAAACTAAAATGGATCAACATAATTAAGTAACTAGAACAAAGATCAAACTAAGAAACAATCAAGAAAATTAGTGGTACCTAGGCTTTGAATCCCTTTAAGAATTCTTACGTGATCATGATTTCATTACTCAAATTAATCTATAGTTTATTAGACCATGAAAATCCCTATCTGATGTTATTATCTTTCTCAAGAATATTAACACATAATCCTCGGTTACAAGAATTAAATATGCTATACTCTTTTTTCAAAGTACTCCACAAATTTTATTTCACAAGTTATTGTAGATTCACTGCTCAAACTCAATGTTTCTTCTAGTTAGAAGACAATCGACTATGGCCCTAAAGTTTTTCAAAGAGTACAGTTCAAGTAAACGACCAAGAAAGTTTTGTATCTACTTTTGAAGTTACTGTTATTTTCTCTATCTATTTCTCTACCTATATTTACAGTGATCTCAATTTTGTTTTCTATATTTTTTAGTTCATTTTTTGCTCCCGCTCTTTTTGTGGGTTTCTGTTCAATGTTCAATAACTTTGCGTTATTTGTGGTTTCTATATGTTGTTTTTGTATTGTTAACACGAATGAGACTTTCAACTATAGTTTGTGTCTAAATCAGACTATCTCTATTAGATTCTTTATCTTTTTATAGAATTATTTCAAAAATTCACTACACATTACTAATATTAAAGAGCTCACCTACTTTGAAAGTTGTTCATACAAACTTTATCTCTGTATAACTAAAATGGAGATTGGCATTTGGGAATTGATTCATTGTGTTATTGATTATCTCTATTTTTCGTTAACTTTCTAAAGAATCTCTACACACTATCAATTTTCATCTTGTTGTTTCTAGCCATTGGAGAAAGGGAAAAGGTCCCTTCCTCCCATTCACCATTTCTTTGAGTTTCACGATTTTTTTCATTTTTATTTTATTACATGCATGCATTCATTAACTTTTAATATTGTGAGATTTAGATTATTTCGTGTCTAAACAGGAAGTAAAAGGAGGAGCTTTTCATCTTGCATTTATAAAGGTTGATTTATAGTAAGTCCAATAACAAAGGCATTTTTGGAGAATGTGCTAAATTCGATAAGATAATTCAGAGTTGGTAGGTGGCATCTTAACAGATCATATCGATTTGGTTATTTCCTTTCTCCAAATAATTAATATCTAAAAAAATTTCTTCCTCTATTAGATGTATTTGTTATTGGTTTCAAATTGTGTTTGTTCTTGGTTGATGCATTGCTCTTTAGGTGTTAGGTGTTATGCCAAAATAAGTTCTAAAAATAACTAGGCTATCCTACTCACAAGTATATGAGGTAGTTGTAGTTGATTACCTAGGGTCGTCTCCCAAGGAGGTGAATTGGTCCACTCAAATTAATCTTGAATAAAAATAAAAACAAATGCAATCCTAAACATTCTATCCCGATTTGTTGAGTAAAGGATTTAAGAAAATTACGTAATTAGACTAAAAAGTGAACTGATTTAACTGGCAGTTTGGAAACTCTTGAGAATTAATTTCACTAATTTAATCACCTTTACATGACTAAGGGGAAATAATTGGATAATTGTCTTACAAAAATTAACAGCTGGATTTTAAAATCAATTCAAATAACAAACTAATCTAACTTTTGTATTCAACAAGTTTATCATTCAAAATAATTATGAAACCCAACTAATAATTACTCACTTAAGTTAATATATTTCTATTTCTTAAACCAAATCTTCATAGTTTCTCATTCCAATATTAAACTTCTTCTCTCGATCCTTCGTTTAATACCTAAATGATGCAAAGTTTGGCCACACTATTACATCCATTTAGCTCAAAAACTATATTAAATAATAAGACAATAAAATAGTCCCTTCATCATGTGTAATCAATTAAACAAGGTTCATTAATTCTTAAGAAAAAGAATCAGCCCATCATGGAATAAACTAGATTCATCATCTTCATATACTTCAATCCCATCTTTTTCAGTATAAGAGAAGTATTAAAGCAATAAACTGAGTGAATAACCAAAATGAACTATCAAAAGCTAACAAAGTAGTGAGTCTAGTAAAGCAACAGAGAAATAATGCAACAGTTAAAGAACAGAATAAGCAAACAAGGATCATTCGGATGAGAGAGTTGGTGGTAGGTCTCCTACCAATCTTAAGTTCTCTGCATCAGCTTTCACCTTTTTCCTCCACTTACTTCTCACCTAGACGATTGAATGCTCACACTAGCTTTCACCTCTAGTTTCTGTCTCTATTCTTTCTCTCTTCCTTCTTCTCAGTCGAATCTCTTTGCTTCTTCGCCTCCACACCTTCTCTCTGTTCTTTCTTTTTCGTTCCTAGAATGTTCAGCCTCCTCTAGCCAACTTTCCGTTTTTTATTTATAGCACCAGTCTAGGTTTAGGGTTGTTACATCGTCAAAACCTACACGTGACATATTTAAAAATGAGTGCAGAATAAGTTGTCATTAGTGTGCCTTGGGAGTCATGGGTATGACTCCCATTGTCACACCTGTGACTTCCATAGTCACAGGTGTAACTCCATGCGTGCTTAAATTAATTAATTACATGCATTGTTCACGTCCCATTTCATTCTTTCATGCATAATTCTTCTAACTTTTCATGCAACATTCATTAGACACTCCATGCACATTCATACAACATCCACGACATTTTCACTCAATTCATATCAAATTTGAAGTAAATCGCAATAATTTGTAATGAAAATCAAGATATAAATGCAAACAAAATTCAATATAATTAGACACAGCAATTCCCCCACACTTAAACTATACTTGTCCCTAAGCAAAATAAAGAACACTAGACTATACAAGAACAGACAATGGAAACAACAATTTTCCCAAATAATAGTAAAAGATATCAAAAATCAATTCAATAAACACAACCTAAGAACTTGAAACTCATAATATTCCATGAACAAGCTATTCTCCGTATATTTAGCCAAGATCAATAAGTACTTCAATTCAAAGAACCATCAATAAGTGTGATAGACACTCACTCCACTCTCCATCCTCTCAAGCATTCAAAGGTAGGATATAATCACTCATAATTCATTTATTTCTTTGTTTCTTTCTTATTATTATTATTATTATTATTTATTTTTATATGGGTCATTCGGAAACACTCTCTTTACTAGTTAAGGGTAAGGCTGCGTACTATTGAACCTCTTCAGATTCTGTATTTTAGCAGATTTTTACTGGTTATTTTTGTTGTTTACTAGTTAAGGGTAAGGCTGCGTAGTATTGAACCTCTCTAGATTCTGTATTTTAGCAGATTTTTATTGGTTGTTTTTGTTATTGTTATTGTTCTTGTTCTTGTTTTTTCTACTTAAAACCACTAAGATTTCATTAATAGATTTGTGAATTTCACTATTAGCTTTGACCCTAATCTAGAGGACTTATGTCGACCTATCTCTAAGTTTGCATGCAACTTCTTTCAATTATAGTTAGTAGATATACTAATATAAAAGAATTTACCAATCTTAATTAGATGAAATTATATATGAAATAATATGCTTGCAATATTAATTCAAGAATAAATAAGAGCACATAATTGAATCTCAATGAAACTAAATAATGAATTAAGTTAAAATAAAATAATTACAAGGTATATTCTAGGGTTCATTTAATCCAAGTACTGACAAAAGTTTAGCTCATAATCAAATGTTGAGTAAGTTTTATATCTAATAATAAAACTCTCAATATACCGCAAGTATATGGATCGTATCTTGTAGTATAAGAGGTTATCATTCCCACGAGGATTATGTAATAGTTAACAATTTGATCCTAACTTTATCTAAGGTATTCAAATTTTGATTTGAATAAAGTAAATAACAGAAATTAAAACAGAGTAATAAATGAAACAAATAAAAAATTAACCAGTGAACTGCCAATTAATTTAGGTTTGATCAAGAATGGATACTTAGGACTTATTCTTTCCTTATTTTGTTTTCTTTCATCTTGTTTGTAACATCCCACCCTCAAGTGGAAGGGGTAAAATGGTAAACTGGCATAGGATGGGTTAGATTGGGATTTCATAGGACTGCTCATGCTTAATAGGAGTGTTACACAGTCACATTTGTGCACATGAAATTTCTGTTCATGCATTCATGATCATTCCTGGTATTTGGGCCTAAGACAATTCTATTGGGATTAACGTGGTTAAGAGGTTTGAAAATTTATTCTGAGTGAGCCATAAATTGTTTTCTATTTTTAGGAATTTTCAGGAATTTTTCTGAATTTTTTCGGAGAAAATTCCCGGGCCGAAAAAAAATCGCCAATTGGCGAAACGGTCGATTTTCGGTAGCGAAAATTTCTACCCAATGGTACTGTACTATTGGGTATATTATTTTGGGATTGAAATTAGGGTCAATTGAGTTGATTGGGTTACTTTTTGATCTGGATTAAAGAATTATTTGTTTGACTTTTCTTTAAAACCATTAACAAATCACATGTTGCCACCTTGCCTCCATTTATTTCTTAATTTCGGTGATGGCTTACAAGAAAAGGAATGAATGAGTGAGGTAACCGAGAATGGGGTGAAGATGGGGTAAAAAGTTTGATAATTGATTTATGAATTAGTTTTCTTTGACTTTTCTTTCAAAACCTTTAACCAATGACATTTGGCCACCCATAAGCCTTCATTTAATGCCCTTTTCTCCTCCACTCAAGTATTCCATCGGTTTTGCTTTGATCAAGGAATAAAATGAGTATGTTGATAAGGTTATAAACTCATCCGAAACCAAACCTAGCCTCTCCTCTCCATTTCCATCGAATTTTGTTGCTTCTTTCTTCACCTTCCTTCAAAATTCAAGCTTTCTTCTTCAAGTCACTAAGTTCCTTACTTCCATGGAAGGCTTTCACTTGCATGAGGTTAGAAAAAGGGATTAGCAATTGTTAGGAAAGAATTGAAGAGAAAAGAAGGTTGGAAAAGCTAATTAGGTAAGTTCTTTACTTAAGCTTTACATATTGTT
>JAOSBM010000001.1:10624227-10634248 GCA_027568955.1 Erythroxylum tenue
ACAATATTATAATTAATTAATTACAATTTAATTAAATAAAAATAATTAATTAGTTACAATATAATGAATTGAAATATAATTTATTCATTAATTAAAACACTCTAATTAATTAATTATAATATTTAATTAATTAATATATTGTAATTAATTAATTAAATTATTTTTTACAAACTAACCACTATCAATGGTAATGGTAATCATTCTTTCCTCTTAACCAACCATTATAATTATAATGATAATATCCATTCTCATTTCTCACTATATTCATTCATATTCTTATTACCATTCTCCCGTACAAACTAACCATCCCCTAAAAAATAGGCTCATTAATTGATCTAAAAAATCTACTGAAAAAGCGCTTTTTTCAGAAGCTCCAAATTTGAGTTTCTTAAAAGCTGTATTTTAGTCGCCAGAAAAGCTAGATCTATTTAAAAAGCACTTTTTTATTTTATAGTCAAACACTTATTTTTAAAAAAAATTTGCGGTAAACAAAAAGTACTTATCACTCTCCAAAAGTTGAATAAGCTAGAAAGGTGGGAGCAGACAATCAGCCTAGCCTGCATATTCCAATTCACTGTTAAATGGGTACTCATGTCCTATGCTAGTCCTTTAGTAACCACAGCCTCCTAATCCATTGAATTAGCTAGTCGGTGACTTGAATGGAAGTCTTAGAATTCTGCTTGAAACTTTTGATATTCCTTTCTTCTCATATTTGCGTAAACACAACGACTAAGATCGAGGGGACTAAGGTCTTTAGCATTTGGAGTGGAGAAGGTTGGCATCCGCTGAATAGTGAAATGCCAATCATATCAGCTTTGCTTATGATGAATCTATGTATGATTTCTATGGTGATTGTGAGTTTCCATGGGTCAGGTGTGGAGCCGTCTCTTTCATACAAAAATCTAGTCTCTCGTCCAAAGTTTTTCACTGAATGAAGCTGGCTTTTGAAAGTTGCTGGAAGAACCATGCAAGTTTCCACCAGAGCACTAAAAGAATGAAACCTGTAATCAATTGTAAGACAAATAGTTCCGACTTGTGTAATTTCCATCTTATACAATTGGCCGCGTTAAAAGAGCAAGTCGGGAAATTATCTCTGATTGCGGCAAAGTGTTCCGTGTTTTGCAGAATTGGAAGGTTGTGTATCTAATATAAGACAAGGTCTCTGGTGTCCTACAATGCAGCCTCTCAAAAATTCAAGGACCTTAAACATTCCGGGCATCCCAATTGAAATGTTCATGTGGCCAGCCGCCAGCCTTATTCCAGTCAACACAATCCCGGGAGACGAGAAGAAAATGAAAATGATTTAGTGTCCAATTCCCTTGGTTTCTCATTGACTTTGATGACTTAGTCTGTTAATGATATGGTCAATTGATGGTAATGAACACAAGTTTTTTCTAGGATAACTTTCTAACTCGACAGAACAATTTCAATCTTCCCTACGAGTGAACTCCCAACATGGAGAACCCAATTTTAATTTTCCAGAAAAAAAAAATGAAGAACCCAATTTCTAGTTTCTTTGCCCAGACTTGAAAGAACCTTCAGCCGTTTCTTAAACAACGACAAAAAAGGCCAACCAATTGCAACTGCAAACCAACCATAGGAGTTCATAGCAAACCAAAACAAGTCTTACACAACTTATGAATAGAACAAGTATAGTTGTACAAGAAACTATAGCATCAGAGATTTGAAACATCTATCAACTTCAGCAGTCAGCTTTGAGTCGCAAACTAAATGCATACAAGCTTATAAGAACTTGCTTTAGTTTCTCCTTAGCCTCTGAATCAATCAAATTGCCATCACTATCGAATTTTGCTGGAGGCGCAAATGCTTTCAAGAAGAATTCAGGTGTGTTGATGAAATGAAGATCAATAAAAACACCAGTTTGGCGAAGGTGATACTGAGATCGCGCGCCACCAAAGCCTCCTCCAGCACTTACCACGGCAGCCGCTTTATCGGCCCAACAATTTGGCGGTCTAGATGCCCAATCGATTGCATTCTTCAGAGGTGCTGAATATTTGATGAAAAAGAAGAGGCAATTAAATGCAGTGACCTTCAATGAACACACATGGTACAATTTCCAACTAGGAACACTGGAGTTTCTCTTTTTCAGTCATACAGTCCAGTTATTAATTTAAAACCTTCAGATCAGAAACCTCTCCATCTAAATTAACTTTACACAGAAACTTCTCAATTTTCGACTACTTATCGAGTCAAACGACTACTCATATGTGCCGATATATTTCTAATGCAGTGCATATATGGAAGAAAATCATCCAAAGGGATCACAGAGGCCCACATACCAGAGAGTTCAGTTTTTGTCAAGAGGGGTACTGGAAGACCCTTTTTTGATATATAATCCAAGTTCAGTAGCCATACTTATCAGCAAAATAACAACAGTAGCAGCTTTGTGACAAAGCGAATATATTTTTGGCCTATATGAAGACTGGAGATGGCAAAGTATAAAGAGGAGAAAAGTACCGGTGACAGAGTAATTGTACTCAGGGGAGACGAAGATAACGCTATCAGCTTCGAAAATCTTTTTCCGAAAAGCTTCGACAACTGGTGGGAAAGTACCTCCACCTTCAAGATCGGTATTTACCATTGGCAATGATGATATGTCTAGGTATTCAATTTGTAGTCCCTGTACTGATTCCTTGCTTATGTCAATAGCTGCAACCAAACCAACTCGCAGATAAGGTAAAGATACCAAATGCACTAAACATGCATTTAATACTGTTTGTATATGCCTGCATAATTAACTAAAAAAAAAAAATTTTGGTAAATAACTAAAAAAATTTATCTTACGTATATTTATTATATTAAATAATATATAAATAAAAGTTATTAAATAAATACATGTTACAAATAAAATTATGATGACATCAAGATTTATATTGTATTTATAAATTATTCTTAATTTATTAAAATTGAACATTAATAAAGTGGAAAAAATAGGTGTGCTATTTTTTCCTTATGAAAAAGTAATTAATTTCATAAATCAAAATATAAAGATAATTAACAAATGTGTAGATACGCACTAGAAAATAAGTTCACTGGATTAGCCTCATCATTAGATTCCTAAATGAATTATTACTTGTGTATATAAATATTCTCATTATAATAATTGTATAATTGATTCTTAAATTTGAGAACTACAAATTATCTTATATAAGAATTACTATATTTTAATAATATTTATGACATATTCTATTTAGAGTAACTCAATTGGTAATACAACAAGAAGAAGAAATCTCGCTAACACGAAAAATTACGAGAGATCTAATAGTACATAACCTTATCCTTAATCAATTGTTAATACTTAAATATAACAAAAGCTATATGTAAATAGTTAAGTAACTCAATAAAGTATTTTTCACTCTAAAGTATTTATGAATAATATTTCACTATAATAATTAATTAATAGTGATTTAAGAAATTTTCTAACTATAGTGAATTGAAATTTGAAAACAAATTTTCAAATATCAATTATAAATCAATTACCATTAGTAAAAATGAATATGATTTGATTTAGATAGATTATATACTAATTCTATAATCTATATCTAATTAAAACATTAGATAATAAAGAATTAAATCACATATCATAGGTTGAATCAAATCACTTTTACGTAGTCATAACAAGTAGTAAGACTCAATCTTAATATATAATTATAAATTATTTAGTTATAAAATTAAAGATAAATTAGAAGAAATTTTACCTTATCTAATTTTAATTATGAATTATAATTACAATTTATAACCATTTCCAATATATTAGAAATTTAATGAGTTATTTAATTTAATCATTTATTATATAAAATTTAAAGATAAATTATTTTTATAAATAAATTTTATTTTAATCTCTTATATAATATTATTGATAAATTGTTGACAAAAAGTATTTATATTTTTATTAAAATAAATTATATTAAATTATTTATATTAATATTAAATAATTAAATAATATATATTTAGTTAACACTAGCTCAGATTATAAAAACAAGAAAGTTTTATGATTTCCATAAGTTACAGAAATAGAAGAAACTTGAACTAAAAGTCTAAAACCAGAAATTAAAAATTTAAATAAGCATATTTTTTATTAAATTTAAAAATAAAAAAAAGATTTTACTCTTATTTTTATGTATAACTCACTTTATTTTTATATTTATAAAATAATTTTCAGCACACACACCCAATCTATTAGCACATAAACATCAATATATGCAAAACCAACTCCTAGATGAAGTAAATGTCCCAAATTCACTAAAACATACATCTCCATTCATGTAAACAAGGAAACAAGTTTCTGACCATTTAAACCCAAGAAATGCAGAAATGAGAGCGTTAGACGTTCTAAGCTTCGCGGAGACAATTGGGTGTTCCAAATACATAAAGAGAAGGATAAAATAGAAGGGGCGAAAGGTACCAGCGCGAAGAAGGCCACGGTTGACAGAGCCTTTACGAAGAGACCCGCTAAGGGCAACCGCGTTAATTACTGGTTTCGCAGCCGCTGCAACCGCCTCCCTCTGTTTTTCTGTAAATTGATGGATATGTGGTGTTAGAAACTGGCTATGGTAGTTTACATGGGACTAGTGACTGGTCCCAGTAACTGTCATTGAAACATTTTTATAGAAGTTGGGAGTAGTGCAACTTAAAGAGATCTGATGGTGCACATTTGGATAGCTGTGTTAGTAATTCAAATCGATACCCTCCGCTTTCCAAAAGGAAACAGGTAAATTTTGTACGTTAAAATTGATAAGATGGGCCATTTGAATTTGAAACACCAATTCGGTCACCTTTGAGTCGCAAGGTAAAAGCTCGTAAGCTTACAAGCATTTCTTTTACTTTCTCCTTCACCTCTGGGTCAGTCAAGTTGCCACTTCTATCAAATTTGGCAGGAGGTGCAGTTCCATGCAGCAAAAACTCAGGTTTGTTGATGAAATGAATGTCAAGACACACTCCTATTTGGCGAAGATGCATCTGTGATCTCCATCCGTGAGAACCTCCTGAAGCACTTAATATGGCAGCAGCTTTATCACCCCAGCAGTTTGGCGGTCTAGATCCCCAATCAATTGCATTCTTCAAAGGTGCTAGCCAATTCCATGGAAAACAAGTATATGTAAGAGCAGAGTAATGGAATCATATAACCTCATATGCAATTCTGTTGGAATCGAACTTGAACAGAACGAAAAAATGAGAAGTTGCGGTTGTATGATCAGAGTAAAATTTACATGAGCCTCCAAAATAGATAAGGATATGTGGACAAGAGAAAAAGTGCAGTACGTGAAACAGAGTAGTTGTTCTCTGGAGAGGCGAACAGGACACTATCAGCTTCAAGAACTTTTCTTCGAAAAGCTTCAACTACTGGTGGGAAAGTGCCGTCCACTTCAAGATCGGTATTTAGCATTGGTAGTACCGAAACGTCCAAGTACTCAATTTGCATACCCTGAACTGATTCCTTGCTCAGCTCAATCGCTAAAGTCAAGAGACCAAAAAACATATTTGAGAACAATAATAAAGCCCATGTCAGGGATCCCACGAAGACATGGAATTGGAGTAAGAAATTAACATCAAAGACAAAGATTGATATGAGCATAAAAGTAAGCTTCAACACATCACTGTAATTGAAGATGGGTCCAGAGAAGAAGCATGTAAAAAGTAATTACCAAATCGAATGAGGCCACGGTTGGTGGAGGCTTTACGAATAGACCCGCAAAGGCAAACGACGTTAATAACTGGATCTGTCGCCACCGCTGCCGCCGCTGCCTCCATCTCCTCTCTGCTTTCTACTTTTGGCCTAAAGAATGCAGAGTACACAAAAATCAAAATGGCAACATGATGGAAGTGGTCCTCTTTTCCGCCTTTCTTCTATAAGTCGCATGAAAAATAGTCTTTTCCGGCGGCCCGCGGCTGGTGATTATTTTTTACTTTTATTTGTTAATTAAAATAAAATAATAAAAATATGATATTATTTAATAGTAATTGATGAATAAAATAGTAATTAAAAAGGTTTAAAAAATAAATAATATCAATTAATTAAAAATAAATATTTTTTGTTTCTTTTATCTTAACAAGATGTTCATCATTTTGTTAAAACTTAAAATTAAGAATCATTATCTTCTTTCTACATTTTATGTTTATAAGGATTTATTTGTGTATTTTGACATTGTCACTTGTAATTAGCTATTATTTATGTGTTATCTAATAAGTAAGCACGTTAGTAACCTATTAAGAAATCATTTTCACGCCGTTTTAATTTTATTCTAATACGAGTATTATGATTTAAGTAAAAAACATTTGAAAGTTTTTTTATCTTAATGAGGTTTTTTTTTTTTTTTGGTAGAAGGTCTTAATGAGTGTCATATATGAACTGTACTAAGAAATTAGACATCTAATATCATGTTTATATACAAAACACATACCATCATTTATTACAAATAAGTAATACCTATACTTTAAATTGGGAATATCATGATTGAGTGGAAAAAATATCATTCCTTGATGAAAAATATACCAAGACTAGGTAAAAACTATATTAGGAAAATATACATCCAATAGTACAACTATGCACAAAAAATATTATCATTCATTACGTTACAGATATGTAACATCTACACTTTAGATATAAGAATACCAAGATTAAATATAAACAATGTTAAGCCTCAATGCACATTATTTTATGATTATATACATCCCACATTATGCGTATTGACAAAACTACCATTATTTATTTACATATTATTAATGCATTTACGTATCTAAAAGCAAACTATGAATAATATGGATTGGTAAAATGTTTGTGTTTCAAATAGTGTCTATTAAAAGATTTTTTTAGATATAGTTAACTACATGCCTATGTTAACCGTGTGACATCTTCTCTTATTCTTTTCTTCTACTCCCTTTTTCATGTTAATATTTATTTGTTTTTATTTTTTCATTATGTTTAGTGGCTATAAGTCTTTAGCAGGGTTAGGGTTATACCTTGTAAGGGTTCTCAATCATTTATACATTTTTATTATTTAATTGGTTGAATTTATTTTATTTGTCTTACTGTTAGATTTACAATTGGTTACCATAAATTCAATCTTAGGGATGATATAAAGGACTCACAAGTGAAGTAAAATGTGTACACTCAGAGAGTAAACACTTTAACAATAAAGAACAATGGTATCCTAGAATTATTGATAACCATATAGATTAACCATTATTAACAAGTTTGACTAGGTTAAATTATGAATTAAGAGGTGGTAGTTATCTAATTAAATATACATATCTACCTTAATAAAGGGAATAGATATATTAGGATAGTTTTTATTTCAACCTTAATAATCAATTATGTATAGTAATTGGAATTCCATATAAGTGAATCCCGAATCCCTAAGTTTTTATTAATCTTTTTTTATTACTATATTTTCTTTACTTTCTTTAGTTTAATAGTTAAATCCTTTTATTGACACGTTACTTTATTTGTTTAACCGAGATTAATAGATTTAGTTCTTTGTGGGATAGTCTTTAACCACTCGGCTATATAACAAGATAATACATTCGTAGATATGGAGCAGCATCAACAAAGGATGCACATAAGGAACATCTAAATACTACTAATTAGTGTAAGTCCCTCATACATTAGACTGAGACAAAGATCAAGGTAATATGGGCTTAAGCATGTATTTTTACACTTGGTTATGACCTTTGGTAGATCACCTAGCAAAGACATGATCATATTAACCTTAGTCACTAAAGCTTCTTTGACTGATGATTTGGTATCACTACTAGTTTATGTAGATGGTATTCTAATTGGATGCAAAACATAGGATGTATTGATGAAGTACTTAACTTTTTGCATACAAAGTTTAGATTTAAAAACTTAGGACAACCTAAGTTCTTCCTTAGAGTTGAAATTATAAGGTCAGAAAAAGGATTATTGTTGTGTCAGAGGAAATATACATTGGGTCTTATGGAACAATGTGGATAATTAGGTCTAATTCTTATTGAACCAAATCATGGACTGAAACAAATGCAAGAGAATTTTTTGGATGATGCAATAGCCTATACAGGGACGGAGCCATGTTATAGGGGAGGAGGGCCATGGCCCCCCCTTTCAAATATTTTTTTAAAACAAATTATTTATATAATTAAAATTTTTAAAATTACAAATATAAGTGGCCCCCCTTTTAAAAAAATTTTCTATCTTTTTTGCATTTAGATGTTGGCCCCCGGCCCCCCCTTAGAGTTGAGTCTGGCTCCGTCCCTGAGCCTATAGAAGACTTGTCCGAAAACTAAGATACCTCACCTTTACAAAACCTAACCTCAACTATTCAATGCATATTTCATCAAGCCTTCCAAGGTACATTGGCAGGCAACTTTGAAAGTAGTTAGATATTTAAAGGGAACACCAAGTCAGGGAATTATGTTGAACGCTAAGGAAGATACACATCTAGAATGTTACACAGCTAGTGATTGGGAAATATATTCAGTACTAGAGGATTTATATCTGGTTTTTGTGCATTGTATAGAGGAGCTATGATTAGTTGGAAAGCCAAAAAGCAATCACTAGTGACTTAAAGCTCAATCGAAGTTGGGTTCGAAGCTATGATTCTTGCTAGATGTGAAGGAAGTTCTTTGGATAAAAAATTTACTTGAAGATTTTAGGCTAAAGTATGAAGGAGAAATTGTGATGTATTTAGATAATCATTTTACTTTTCAAATATGTAAAAATCATATGCATCATGAGAGGACAAAACACTTGCGATGGATTGTTATTTTATTAGGGAAAAAAGTTGAAGAAGAGAGTGCGAGGGTAAAATATGTGCCAACTAAACTGCAAATTGCAAATATTTAGATAAAAGGCACTTAAATCATCTCAATTTAGATTTCTAATTACCAAGATAAACATGATCGACATTCGTGCTCATCTTGAGGGAGAGTGTGAGAAGAAAAATGAAGTCTATTTCTAGAAGAAAAAGAAGAAATTGAAGCAGGAATAAGTTTGTTAGATAAGTTGTACATAAAAAAATAAAGAGTTGGTTCAATTAGTTAAAGAAGTCAGTATTATGTTGTATCTTATAACAAACACACTATATAAATACAGCTTAGAGAAATAAATGAAGAAGAGATCCTTTCATGATTTTATTCAGCCTCTCATTCTTCCTTCTGAACTCTCAAAAGTTCAAACAAGTATATTTAAACTAACACCATAGCTTATATATATGATAAGGGTAACATATAACGATAGCAAAGAATGAAATTTAAACGAGTACTAGTAGAAAGGGAGAATGATGAAAGCCACCACAACCGATAGACAGATGCAAAATGCTCAGGGTGCTTGTTAGAAAAAATTAACAGATCAAACAACACAACCACATAGATTATGTTAACCAGGATTATTTGCATATGCATATAAAACAAAGGATCACTAACTTGGATTCTTGTTATGATTCCACAGGTTAAAGAAAGCAGAGATATCCTTTCCAGAAGTTGTTAAAGCACCAGCGTCAAACAGAACAAAAATATTCCAAGTATCTTGTTCAAACCGCTGCCTTTGAATGTATATATTTCATCTGTGAATAACTACCGTTGGTAGTTATTCATACATGATGCCTTTTAGACCCATCATGGGTGTAAAACGACATCATCTCCCACTTACACATGATGGGTTTAAAAAAAATCTCTGTAGTACTCATACTTGTTCAATAACCGGTGTGACCAGCATACGACAAGAGCACAGTGCCATATATCTGTTAGGAGTATATGACGTCTCGATTAACAAATTGATCCTAGGACTTATGAGTCCTTGAGTAGACATTGTATGTTATACCCTAGGTCATATCTCACATTTGCATTTTTCCTTTGATCTCATTTAGTTTCTTGAGTCATGACTGTATTCAAGTTCTCTACTAAAGAAACGATGGTCATCTATGAATACTTTTTCATGCGAGTCAATAATTTAAATTAAATGACCTTCCTCTGTTCTCAATTCTCTTTTGAATTAAATTTAATTTGCTTTCCTAGAATTATTCCA
>JAOSBM010000001.1:10701054-10715926 GCA_027568955.1 Erythroxylum tenue
GTTATACATTATAATATTTTTTAAAAATTGCAGTTCTTTCTTCATTTCAAGCGTAGCAATATAAATATGTTATATATAAAATAATATTTTTAAGCTAATAACATCCCCAATGGGGAAATGGGTCGGGTATGGAGATGTTATTCCCCGATGGGGATGGGGATGGAGGTTGAAAAAAAAAATCCGATAGGAATGAGGCTGAGATGGGGAACGAAATTATAAATGGGTATGGAAGCGGGGATCGCATAATCCGCCCCAAACCCGCCCCATTACCATTCCTACTTGGAGTTTGATGAAAGAGACATAGTGATAGTCAGTCTCCTTTCTCATAGACGCGCTAGAAGAGGTGTGCATAAAGGGTTGATCCAAGGATATAAAGGACCTTAATCAGTGGAGAAAAGGGTGAGCAAGTTGGCATACTAAGTCAAGATACCTTCAAACTAGGAGATTCATACTTTTTTTTTTTTGATAAATCAGTAATATTATAAATCAAGATAATAAGGGTTTATGTACATGGCTAGAGAATGCCCAAAACCCAGATCTCATACCAAGACCAAGAACAAAACCGACCCACCTGAACAGACTTGATGTAACCTAAACTGAGTACAAGCACAATAGTATATTACACAAGAAAGTCATAGTTATCAATAGCTATTCTGTCCTTATCATTCCCAAAGGTCAATCGCTTGTTGCTGTAAATGTCATAAAGAGCGTCTGATAACTTGAAAACTGTAGCAACTCCCAGCATTTATATGAGTCTTGTCCGTAAAAAATAACACAAGTGATCAATATATACCTCAAAAAGCTTATAGCTACCTGTAAGATACAAGGCCTAAAGCTACATTTTTCTGTCCTGCTGTGCTATCACCTATAATGACAATACATCAAACCAATTTTTGCCTTGCTCTCGTATTCGTGTTTCTGATTATTAACAACAAATAAATCACAATTTTCAAGTTGGCTGCTTCAGACAAGTGTATTAATTTCCTATTGTGTGCTTCAGCTGAGAGGAGTTGATTGTCCTACTTACCAAGTGTGAAATTCTTCAAAGGGAAAGGGATCAACTGAAGGTAGCACAGAACAGAAAAGTGGTGTTTGAAGCAGCTATATTCAGGAATCAGCTGTCATCGAGAACAACATCTGCTGGATCTCCTATCCAAGGCCTTCCTTCTCTCCATTGAAATTTAATCCTCAATTTTCCATTTGCATCTACCCCCACTACATAACCCTTGCTTGTATGTGTCTCCATTCCCCACCCCCATCGAGGTGTTACCAACCCATCTCTAATTTTCACCTTGTCGCCAACCTTGAATGGCCTAACCCGTTCCATTTCCCAGGCCTTGCACAACCACAACCTCTCCATAAAGCAAAATGCAACCCATAATTCCCCATCCTCAATTCGATGTACCACTCCAATGCTGGAATGATCCACATCTCCCCACTGGTAGAATGGTGTTGGAACTGATGCCTTCACACGTACCCAGTCCCCAATTAGAAGTTCCTCTTCCTCAACCAGCTCCACTTCTGAGGGATCAAGCATCCAAGTTTTGGAGCCCACAGGCGTATATATTCTCAACTTCCCATCGGCATCAATTGCTGATATAGTTCCAACACTAGCATGACTATGACCTGACCACCCAAACCTTGGCATTTTCACAGAGATTTGAACCTTAACCTTCTGTCCAACCACAAGCCTTTTCACTCTTTCAAGATGGGAAGAGTGTCCCACCCATATTTCCTGCTCCCCACAAAACCCTACATAGGTGCTTCCATTCCATTGATCTCCTTCGTACCCTGTACCCTGTACAACACCAACACTGCCTGGCCCAATTGACTCCCAGTTACCAGCTTCTTCCTTTAACCTCACCCACTCACCCACTTCAGGCATCTCCTCAATCTCAAGATCTGCAGGATCTCCTTTCCACAACCCTGACAAACCAAAGAAAGCAACCCTCACTTCTCCATCAGCATGAACACTGGTTATTATGCCCCGTGAATCAGGAAGAGCCCC
Organism: Erythroxylum tenue; assembly: GCA_027568955.1. Taxonomy (NCBI): domain Eukaryota; kingdom Viridiplantae; phylum Streptophyta; class Magnoliopsida; order Malpighiales; family Erythroxylaceae; genus Erythroxylum; species Erythroxylum tenue. Next base: position 10,703,063 of record JAOSBM010000001.1, read on the forward strand.
TCTCCACCCCCATCTTGGCTCAACCAGACCAGTACGAAAGCAAACATGTTGCCCAACTTTGTAACTTGGGACCTTCTCAACATCTGTGTAATGAGCTGCCCACCTTCCCTTACGGAAACAACAAGCCAGATCTAGATAACCAGTCTCTTGTACACTGTGAACAACAGCTAAACTTTCCTTTCCAATGCTATTCCAGTCATAACTTGGTCTAGTCCCCAGACTTGGTTTTGAGCGAACCCAGTCACCTACTTCAAATCCTGAAAGGCGCTCCGCATCTCCGGGAGAAACCTTCCACAAGCTATGTTTTCCAGCAACCCTCAGCTACAATAAAAATCAGAAGCATATTATCAACAACAATTGCTTTCTACTTGTTCTTTTACTTCACTCATATCACTATATTAAGTTACATCAAAGCAAAGCAAATCAATAAAATATACATTATAAAACAAGGATGTCAATTTAATCATCAAGAATGCAAGATGTGATTATGCATATACATTACTTTTGGCTTCAAATTACATCTAAGCAAATATCATACAGCATGCCGATATTATGGTAGATGTAGGCAACTAAAATGCTTTAGATTGCAGAACAATATAGAAAGAACTATTAGAAAAGATTGAAAAAAAAAACATAAAACCAGAACAGATCAGAAGAACAAAGGGAGACTCTCATACATTCAAAGCTCCATCCATGTCAATTCTGACAATCTTTCCTACAGTTGCAGGACTTTCATTTGACCATCCAAGCCGTGGCTGGGTCACAGATGGCATAACATGTATCTCTTGCCCCATTTCAAAAGGAGGAACCTTCTCCACATCTGTGACAGAGCAACAAAATGGCTTGCTCCTGAAACAGAAGGCAATTCCCATATCACCATCTTCTTCCAAACTGTGAATTATACCAATGCTGTTCCTCGCAATATCCTCCCATCCATACTTTGGAGATGACACTGAAGCCTTGACTCTGACCCAATCCCCAACCTAGCCATAAAGAAGCAGATATAAAGCCAAGACAGATAATCAGAACCTCCACACTAAGCCATTTAACCTATGTAAAATAAGTGGTCTACTTAATATGATATCATTTGGCAGATAAATTACACTGTGCTACGAATTATAAAATCCATTTTACCTTGAAATCCTCAACCTTTTCCATGTCAGAAGGGTCAGCCTGCCAAGGTATAGGTCGATTTGGTATTTCAATTATTAAGAGACCATCATTCTCAATCTCACTAATCCTTCCAACACTATGATGTGTCTCACCTCCCCAAGCATATCTAGGTTCTGCAACAGAACGCTTCACACACACACGATCGCCAATCTGTAAATCAAATCATGGATCACCACTTTTGGCACTTTGGCAGATGTAAGTAATCCTACCTAAATAAATCAAGGGCCATCCATAAACGAGAACTTCAAATTTATACCATACCCTGAAAGGGGGAACATGCTCAACTTCTTCTGGTTCACAATGCCATGGATTTGGAAGATAACTCAACTCTAACAACAGACTGCTATCTGGTCGAATACAGTACACTATACCAACGCTACCTGGTGTTACAGATCCTAATCCATGCTTGGCAGTTGTTAGAGTGGGGCGGATTCGAACCCAATCACCAACCTTGAATTCTTCCACCCGTTCCATTTCAGCAGGATCAGCTTTCCATCCTCTAGAAGCCCCAGGAAAACCAACACGCAGAATACCATCATCATCAACACATAAAACAGTACCAATGCTATCACGGGATTGACCACGCCATCCAAACCTAGCAAGGAAAATGATTGTGAGCACTAATCTATAAACAATTTATGCATGGACAACATCAACAACCTTAAGTTTGAGAACGCAAATATATCCAACGTATGACAACTATAACAAAGTTACAATGCAAGATGCTACAATGAAATTGCACACAAGCTACTCAGTAAGGGTCTCAATTCACAGAGTCTCAATTACCTTGGCTCTTTGACATCGGATTTAAGCTTGACATGTTGTCCCCTGTCTAGAGGTATCAACTTCAGGACTTCATTGGCTAATACACGAGCCTCTCCAGTGCAGAATGAGACGATGAGGTTGTCCTTGTCCACAACACTTTGCACAAAGCCTACACTCTTATGTTTTGCACCTTGCCAACCATGAGTCGGACTTGTGACAGTTCTTTTGAACTTGATCCAATCACCCACTTCAAATCTAAGTGGAACAGGAAGTAATATATCACCATACATTCAACAACAAAAGACCTATGCAGAATTAGTACTCTAATCCTAAGCAATAACAGAAGAATGATCAAGTTTTCTCACATTGTGGGTGAAAGATGAACTCCCCTATTCACAAGTGCTTCCATTAAATCCTCCGAAATCCATTCACGGGGAAGAGCCTCCAAAAAGTCACGAAGTGTCTTGCCACTACCATTCAAATTTGCACACATTAAACCAGGGAATATAAAAGGTTCAGAAATATATCCTAAATAAACTTTTGCAGCTTAATGGTAGCTTCTTAATGAATCAGAAAACTACAATAATATCAGGCTTAACACTTGAAACAGGAATACAAACATGAATTTTTTACAAGGGAGAAACTGAAAGACACATGCGACATCAAAGCTAGTACTTGCCTGTGGTTCCTTACTTCAACAGCAGCATCAGGATTACTTAGCATTAGGATCAGCCACTCAAGATTTTCACGTATCATTTTCGCTGCATCTGCTGCTATGTGGAAAGCATTGTCGCCTTCATCATCCTAATAGTTACAAACAGATCATTATCATCAAAAAACCTCTAAAGCTACTTTGTTTAAATTCTAAAGACCAATAAGAATGGAACTTCTAATAGTAGCCTTTACTAGAGACTAACAAACTCAACTCTGTGTTTAGGAGATTTACATTACTTTTCCTGAATGTACAAATTGGGTGAAGAAACAATAGATCTTCACCATAAAGAATAGAAAACACAAAGAGCACTGGCAAAACAGCATTGCTCAGCCATCAAATAAGATGAAAATCACTTTATTCCTCTAAAAGTGGGCATGATAGATAGATGCTATGGATGCTATTGATGGTTGTGGTACTAGTGCTATATGAATACTGAATAGTTCATTTCATAACCACTTCAGTATGCATATTCTCACAAATATCAAGTGATTAAGACTATGGATAGCAATCTATATCAACAAAATTTCTAAAGAGAGTACAAAAGTACCTGCATATTACAATTTGCCCCAGCAGATAACAACAATCCCACACATGACTTTGCCCCTCTAGCCAAGGCTACATGAAGGGGTATGGTATTGTGCACATTGCGAATGTTCACATCAACTCCAGAATCAAGGATGATCTATTAAAAATTTGCAAACATGCTTGAATAAACTCAAAAACAGAAGAAGAAACAACAAACTCAAAAGTTCTACCATCTGCAACAGATTAAGTTAAGCATCATATACATACTGCACAGCAATAAGTCAGATATATGCATCAAGATGAAAGATGGTGTATATAGCTTACTTTCACCAACTCGACATCATTAGCCATGGAAGCAGTATGCAAAGCAGTCCTTCCATGCTGCATATCTTGAGCAGTTGGATCTGCCCCAGCTGCAAGCAATATGCGCACCAGCTGTCTTCCCTCTACATAAAGTTTGTACAAGGTAAAACTAGATGAAGGTAAGAAAAACTTAGAAGACCAAAAATATGTATAATATTCCCCGTATTAGTATTCCTTACTAACAAATGAAATAAAGCTTAACAGATTAACGAACTATTGCTACAGTCTACTTAATCATGACATCCAAAGTTCCAGTATTACCATTCTCATGATCTTTCTTTAGAGCAGCCGCCATACATAATGCAGTCCCAACAGGGCTTGGTATATCAATTGCAACCTCGATTTCATCTTGTGCTGCAACTTCTACCCATCTTCTCACAACAGCAACATTCCATGTTGCTACACACAAGTGAAGTGGCCTGGAACATTCACAGAATTGAGATATGCAGTAGAACAATGGAAAATGCAAAGTCATTCATACCAAAGAAAAAGAATTATGGAAACCGAAGATGGTGAAAAAATGGTTATACGCTCACGTCAAATTTTTTGAATTCAGCAAAGCCATTGATCTAAAGCCTCCATTTTCTAATATGACAATAGCACAATCTGTATACTTCTTGGCAACAGCTCTATGTAGCACTGATTCACCTTCATCATCCACAGCATTTGGATCAGCTCCCGCCAAAAGTAGTTCCTGGAATTATATTAAACCAATATCAAAACAAAGGAATGTTAAAATGTAACATGAAAGAAATCTACAGAGTACCTACACGCATGCAATCAGGTTGGCCATGATAGGCACAAACATGAGCAACAGATGGACCAAAACCATCTCTTAACCTAGGTCTCACATTTGCCCCTCTTTCAATTAGGGCATGGACACATTCTGGAGATCCAGCAGCTAAAGCAAAAACAAGTGGAGGATCACCATCTTTGTCCAAAACATCAACATTTGCCCGTTTGTACTCTAGTATAGCCCTAACAAGCTCTGCACTACCACGTCTACAAGCCAAGTGAAGAGCTGTTTGACCATCAGCATTCTGTGCTTCCAAAAGAACAGATACGGGGCTGCCATTATTTCCTGATGCAGCCTTTGCAAGAAGATCCCTGTAGGGCCACCAGGCACAAAGAAAAAGATGAGAAGGAATATAAACAATACTATACATAATAATTATTATCAAAAACACAGAGTAACCAAAAAAGAAGGCTTTGAAGAGAAATTACCTAACTCCATTTACATCTCTTTCAGACACTAATCGATGTAGACGGCTAGGACTGTCATGAAAAACCTCTATATCAGGCGGTGGGGATGGTTCTGTCTCAGTTGAACCCGTAAGTTTGGCAAAGCTACTGGAATCAAAAAATTTGTTGCAACCTCAGTATGCCTGGTACTAAATATCAATCCCAACTGACAATAACCAGAAGATGTGCCTAAAGACTAAAAAATATATTTAAAGGAGGAAATTTCAAGATCAAAATTACAGAGTTCTCACTTATCAGGACTTGCAGGAGGGCTTCGTGGCAACTCTTGCAAATGACGAAGGAATATTGCTAACATTGCATTAAAAGTTGGCCTTTTAGATGCCTTAAACTGCAAGCACTCCCCAATCATCTTCCATAATTCCCTTGGCAATCCAACACCTACAACACTGGCATATTGGGGAGGCAACTTTCGAGCCTTCATAACGGCTCGATAAATTTCCTCTGAGCTTAAACCAGCCCACCTGCAGCAAGAATATCCATTAACCAAGCAAGCATACCTTAGAAGGAAAATATTACGAATAAACAATGAGAAAATTAAAATGTATCCACTTACGGGATGGACCCAGTGCACATCTCCACTAAGGTACAACCAAAACTCCAAGCATCAGATTCAGAAGATATACCAATTGCATCATCCCAAAACAGATTCAATGATTTCTTAACAGGCTCCCAGGCCTCTGGAGCCGTGTAATGAGGACTAAGCATTGTACAGTCCATACATGAATGAACTTTGACAGTATCACACTCCGACCTAGCCTTCCGGCAGAAAGGTTTCTTCAAGATTGATGCAAGACCGTAATCAGAAACCACTGCACGACCACTAGGGTCCAAAAGAAGATTGGACGGCTTTATATTCATGCATGCAACACCTGCTGCATGCAGTTCAGCCACCCCTCGAGCAATGTCAGCTCCATATCTACAGGGGTAAAATTAATGCTATATTATAACAACAGCCACAGTTTTTATTATGATAGAAAGCACTTATAAAAGCCTTGTCCATCTCCTGGTACTGAAAATGTTCAAGGATTCAAATGGAATGGAAAATCAATGGATGGTCTAATGAATTTGAAGGAAAAGAATATCAATTAGATACAGCTGCTTCTACGGCTGTAGTTACTAAAAGCAAAAACGTTGGTCTTCCTATATCCACAAGATTTACCAGCACAACATGATACCTATTTTCCCTTATCTATCTATCCTATTATGCTCATCCCAAATTAAAGAAAGTAGAGGCATTTTAAGTTGTACAAATGATTCCTTGCATCAAGAGAGGCCCTCGAGGCAAATGAGCACAAATCCCTCCTCTTTGGCACGAACAAGTTTATTCATCAAAGTAGGGGTCACATGCTAGTAAATTCATTATTTCTAATACAAATCAATAAGAAAGACAATGTTTTTGCAGTTTGTCCACACCCCAATTCAAGCCAGTTCTTAATCTCAATTCCTTACCACGTTGAAGTGCTAAATCAATACACGTACCAAAAATAGGGCTGAATCCTTGATAATCACCCTCCATTCCATTAACCAATTACAAAGAAGAAAGGATTGAACTTTTTAACAAAGAGAAACCAAAAAAAACAAAAATTGAAGAGAAAACCTTAGAATTTGCTCCAGAGTAAGCCTGCCTTCATTTCGCTGCATCTCGGATTGAACAGACCCATAGCACCTATCCATCACAAGCCCCAAACACCCATCCAACTTAACAACTCCATGAAAAGTACACACATTTCTACACCACATCGAAGCTCTCCTCAAATTCTCCAGCTGCCCTTGAACCCATTCCACATCCATACCCTCCCCAAGCTCCACTCTCTTGACAGCCACCTTATGCTTCCTTTTCCCGCCGCAGCCAATAACCGCAGCCCACGAGTCCACACCAGCCCTCCTCCCCTCCCCAATCTTTCTCACCAACTTCACCTCCTGGTGGGTCCCGAACTCGATCACCGGCCCACACGCCCCAGAGCTAGATGCTTGGGACCCACGGCTGCACCTCTCCTCACCGTCCTCGTCTCGATCACCGGCGTTGTCGTCCTCGTCGTCGGTGTAATCGCAGTCAAAATCGGCGGCGGAATGGAGGAGAGTAAGGACGGCGTAGTTCTTGCGGAGAGCATGGACCGAGTTGCCGACGACGGAGACGTGGCGGCAGCGCGGACAGGCGAGGGTAGTGTCGAGCGAGGCGGCGAACATTCTGGAGAGGCAGTCCTTGCAGAAGCCATGGCCACATTGAAGCAGCAGAGGAACTCTGTCGTCTTCGTTGTAGCGTATTTGGCACACAGAGCAACATGGGACTTTCATGTTTTTTGGTGAATCAAAACAGATTATAAATGAGGAATGAAAAGGTAGTGGAAAATGAAATGAATTGGAGAAGTGAAGGAGATCAAAGCAGATCTGTGGGAAAATCTAAATGAAAGAAGGAAAGGAAGATCGCAAATAATTAATTAATAGCAATAATAATAATATGAATGAGCAACTGATAGTACAAATAATTCAAGAAAAGAAGAGATGTGAGACGACGACCACCACTACCACCACCACCGCAACAACAACAACGACAATAAAGGGATGTGTATAATGAGGGTTTGGTCTTTTTGAGTAAGATTTTTTGAGGGGTATTGTATTTTATTTTTATTTTACTTTTAGCTTTATGGGTTGGTTTGGTCTGGGTGTAACAGTTTTGCTTTGTTCTGGCTTGCGTCTCAACGCCGTTGCACAACTATACATTTTGCTTCTCACCAATTTCTAATTAATATTTCTTGTGTTGTTTAAGGACATTACGCACAGATGGATAGCGTAGCAGTAGTCGTAAATAATTGTCCGGTTCTGTAGAACTTTTTACCTTTTTTAAAAGGTCATTATGAAGCCCAAGGTCAACTTTGGTTTCGTAAGAAAAGAGAAAAACCAAGTCCAGCCCTAATCCATAAAACCTGACCTACTCCTATTACCACAAGCCTGAGATTGAGAAGGCATGAGATGTAACTGACCACAGCGGTTATTTGGAACAACAGAACGATCTCCTTAGGATTGAGAAGCTAGCTAGGATCAGACCGTGATTTATATCCCTCACATAATGTCAGGTCAGAGTGTGGGGACGCTTAGGGTGGACGTTCCACCTTTTGAGTCCAAGAACCCTGTAATAAGTTGTTTACTTCTTTTCAGCATAGTTCTGGCGGATTAGACCTGTCTGCTATAAGATTCAATAGTATTTTTGGGATGAGCTTCTGCGATTTCAACTCTCTGAGGCAATGAGAACATAAAAAGAACCAATCACCTAGTTTCCACACACATGTACAACTTTTTGTCTAACTTCTCATTTTCAACTTGATTAATCTAATTGTTTTGAGATCAAGAGTCTACCTCTGTACACCCAATCTCTTAACTGCAGATGTAGCTTCAAATACCCAATATTATTACTTCCTATAAGCATCAATGTTGGAGAGTTGTAGACAGATTGATTCTTGTATTTTATTCAGTTTATGGTCCAAATTAATAGCTAGAGTAAGAATTAGGCAGGTCAATTAGTAGAAAATTAGAAGAATGGTGCTAAAACTGTGAAGAATTTACATAATATATATAGGATATATCACAAGAAGGACGGTGTCTAAACAAAACTTTCTAATAAAGCAATAGGTGATTGGGAAGTTTCGCAGAAGAAACTTGATTCAAACATGCTCATAAAGCCACCTTCAAAAGTTGGTATTAGTGGATCAAAGGCAGAATCAGAGCGGATCGATGGCTCTTGATAGGAGCTGATGAATGGAAAGACAGACTCTTGACGACCACCAACAGTGCCTTGACTAAGAAGTAGTTCATAATTACACAGGCCATTAGCATCCATAAATCTGGTGGCATCGGAGTCTTTCCCAGTGAGTTGTTGGACAAGAGCTCTGAACTCTGAAGCACTAGCCTTGACCTTCATGGGGCTTGATATGTATACAACTTTGATGCCTTTTTTACCTCCCTTTCCTTTGCTCTTCATGATGACGAAACAAGTTTTGATGATTTGGTGAGACTAGTACATGAGTACGGTGAGATATATATAAGGAAGGGTACGGAAGATGGGAGGTTTTTTGTTATGTTTGAAACAGGGTGATTTCTTGGAAAGTGATTAGATTGGAAAATTGAGACAAGTCTTGGCAAATGGAAACTTGGAGGAAACCTGCATAGGGTGAACACAAGTTCCTTTCAGGGATGCTTAAATGACCCGTAACCAAGGTTTTTGATGGTGAACATTGGGTATGGGTAAGGGTTCATTGCATGGATTTATCATTTATAGCACGTGCGCAGACTCGTGTTACTTGGAAGACAAACTTCTTTTTTTTTTAAGTGCAAAGGAGGCCTAAATCAAAAGTTTAACTAATGCAGAGCTTTGCGGTACATAACTCTCCGTGTATGTTATATCTGACGTAACATTCCTTAATAGATTGAATTAAGTATAGAGAAAGATTAATTAAGACACAACATAGATTTCATATTGATTTTGAACTGGGGCATCTTTAGAGCTGCTTAATTCACCTTTTCAGTTTACATAATTAGCCTTCAGTTTACACATATTATATTCCCAAAATGTTGACAATTGCGTAAAGTAAACACCAAACTTCTGTTGAATTTTTAAAAGACAACGACCCTCTAATTAAATGAGAAAGAAATAAATATTGACAAAATTGATATACGTACGGATTTGAGTTTGCTGAATCTTGTACTCTCCATCTAGAAGATTCAAAAAGCAAAACTACAAGCTCCAATTTTTTCAAAGGCAGAAGCAGCATGTTTCAATACGTAGGCCCTTGTAAAAAGAGCAAACAGAACTTGTAGGTCCTAGTATAAAGATTTTAATGATTAGGAAGTACGTTTCTTAATAAGTTGTATTTTTGGGAAACAATCTCCACAATTGATGCATATGAACACAAGGTCTGTATACGTTTCAAGAAAGAAAAAGGAATTAGTAAATATTACTCCTTCTATTTAAAATAAGTGTCATTTTTTAGAAATACACACTTATTAAAAAAGTTAATGAAATATCTGATATATCCTTATTAATTATATATTAAAGTGCCTTCAAAATATAATATGTGTAATTAAGATGTGGGAAAAATTAAAGGGTAATTTTGGAAGTAAAATTATAAATATATATAAAAGTCACAAACGACACTTATTTTGAATAATTAAAATCCCTCTAAAACGACACTTATTTTGAACAGGAGAGAGTAAAATATAGAGAACCATCAAACATTATGCAAGTAGCTGAAGTTTTAAAACTCATTTTTATCATTAAAAAATTTAATTGATTTGGTCAATTTTTGAACCGTTCAATTTTTTATTCAATTTTTAACTTTGTGGTTCAATTTATTTTAATAAATCTTATTGCTAAAAACTAAACAGTTTATTAATTAACCGGTTTATAAGTTAACAAGTTCTTATAAATTAAAATAAATCAATTAATTTTTATTAATAATATCTTTTTTAAATAATCTTCAATTTTTTCAATAAATAATTACAACATTTTTCAATCATATTTTAAATTCTTTAACTTTATTCAATTTTTAGCCCGTTTAATGACGATTTAATATTGATTGAATCTTTTAAACTTTAAATATCTTATCTTACTCGTTTTAACTTTTGGTTTAGTTTTTAAAACATTATTATAAACACATTTTTTTAATTCTATAAACCGATAGAACGGCTTATCTTTCTATTAGTACGAATTTTTATTTGATATTTTGAGAAATAAAATCAATATTTAATATTGAAATGAAACAACTATAAAAACAATTAAACTGAACACCATATCTAGGAATTTTGGCACATTTAATATAGGTGTTAAGTGTGCAAAATTATTATTCTAAAGAACTTCCTCGACTATATCTACGAACATCTCCCTATTTTACGGTTCAGCTTGATGCGTCTTGTCTTTTCTTTTACCATTTTTGGAATTAATGGCATTGACCACAGAAGCTGTGTGAAAGGTCGAAAATATAACGAATGATATTACGACGCCGGTGATGAATGCATAAGAAAAATACACGCGTTGGATAATCAACTTGACCTTCCAGAATGAAAACACTAATATCGTTTGCATGTCCACATTCCTTTCAAAAAGTAATAATAAACAGAATACCGTGAATCTTGTAAATCATAGTGCAGCAGTGTAGCAGCTTCTGCATAATTTTCAAAGTTTCTAAGATTTTCCATTTAAGTTTAATTTCATTAAATTATTTTTTCTTATATACGCAGATAAAGATTAATGTCTAACAATACATTATTACTACCTAAATATAAGGAATGTTTAAATAGTTTTACTAATATATCAGTACATTTCTTTTTATAATTCAATTATTTTATTATACAATGTTGATAACGTATACTTTATTTGGGTATGATTCTTCGTTTGCAAATTGACTGTATTAATAAAATTCAAAATTTAATTTCAAAACATCAATTCACCTTAACCGAAGATTTCTCAAGTCAATAACAATAGAAAACAACATCTCTAATTACTTTAATACAATGAATCATATATGAATCATTTATCTAATTTATACTATATCTAATAACTACTAAATGAGCTACTTTTGATTAGGATAAGTCTATATAGTATCAAAATACAACAATCCTTACATGAGATACTTTGAAGATTTAAGTCTAAAGATCATTTATACAATCACTAAACTGAGAATTTTCATTGACATTCAAATAATGCTCTAAATAGATTTCTTATAACAAGTTAGTTTAGTAAACTTGTTCTCTAACAAACACTACATGTTTGTTTAAATATTTCTATACTTTAGTATAAAATTGATTACTTTTTTCACAAGAAATAAATACAATGTGTGCTAGTCTTCTACTCTACTAATGTCCAATCTTGATAGAGTAATAACTAAAAAAGTTTAGAGATAATACTTGAATACAATACAAATCTTATAATTATGATCTCTTAAAATGCATAAGATAAGAATGTCTTTAATTAATTATATCAAAAATTACAACCAATTGATTGACTACATGACATAAACCAACAATCTCTTAATTTTACTAAATCAATTGCTTAAGTATCTTATATCTTATTATCATGTGATCATGCTACTGAACAGTTATCTAATGAGATCATTCTATAAAATTATCATTAGTGAGTACTTACTAGAATAGTGGTCTATTGAGATAATTCCATAAAATTATCTTTGATGAGTAATTACTTGAATCTTATAACTTTCATCTCAACTATCGTTATAATTAAGAGAAATTGTCTAAATACAAACATAAATCATTTATGAGACCTTAGCTCCTTCCATACACTTAACAGCTCTAATGTTCTATAATACATTACAATTTTAACTATGTAAGGAATTGTTCTAAGTTTATTAAAAACAAATTGTCGATCTAAATAATTGTTTAAGTAAATGAAAAATGTATTATGTCTTGATTAGTAAGTAATGCTACATTAGAGCCTTTTCAACTCAAAATAATATTATTCAATATAAAATATATATTTTTCTATGACTTACTTCTACCAAACTATTACTTCTACCAAACTAAAGTTAATATCTATATAATCTTAAACTCAATTATCAACTCATACATAGAAGAATAGATATTATTAATACTTTATAAGTATTATATTTATTTAAAAATAAACACCTTTAGTATATATATATATATTATTTATGTACTTAGACTAGAATATAAGGATTATATTTTTTTAATTCCGAACACCTTTATTATATTATTAAGTACTTGGACTAGAATAGGTAAATAACTTCTACATCTATCTCTATATATCTAATTCTCATAATTAAATTGTTACCTTTTTATATCTAATAAGAGTTTGTTGGACCCCGTTTCCGAAGCCCAACGGATTTTACTTAATTTCTTGGAATTAATCTTAATTAACCTTGATTAGTACAATTGCTAAAAAGTTTAACTTGGTTATTGATTTAAGGCCAATTTATTTTCATTCTAATAAGAAATAATAAATAACATAAAAATAATTAAAATAAAAAAAAATTCAACAGTCATTGATGTTACACGGTCCGTGTAACTGAACACGGTCGGACCGTGTAACATTC
>JAOSBM010000001.1:10740700-10751881 GCA_027568955.1 Erythroxylum tenue
AGTTATGTTCCGCAAAAATTGTACAAAGTGTATGCAAATGGTTTGGTAATGAAATGACTTTATGATTTCAAGTGTTTCGTATCTGAAATGGGCCTAATTTGATTAGTGATTTTTCGCTTATGTGTATGTTGTTTTTAAAGAAACAAAAGTTTTATAATAAATTTTAACTGATTGATCGTTCTAGCATGCCACTCTTGCGAGGTATGTACTTGGATATCACCATAGATGTCGGGTCCGTGTCTTGTGAGAGTGAGGTTTTACATTTAATTCCTTTTGTTAAAGCATTTAAACTTGTAGATTACGATTTAGAATGTGACAACCAAAAGTCAAAATTGACTAAAAACAGTAACGACCCTAATTCTGGATCATTAAAGTATTAAGCATACACCTTCAAGATGTTGAGAGCAGAGAAAGAGAAAAATCCAAAAGTTAATAAGAAGCAGTGAAACCATTAAGTAACAAATTTATGGATACAAAATCAGTCACATGTTTTAAACTCCTCTGTGACCTATATATGTTTCAAGTTTCCCTGGTGAAATGAGTTCGATAGGGGATGACCTTCGTTTAGCACATAACAAAAGCGTCCTCAGCTTGGCTCTAACATTACTATTTCTTACAATATTAAAGCTCTACAGATTGCGAGATTCATTGGATGGTTTCTTATTCATCTAATGGGAAGTTGACGACACACAGATATACACACGAGAGTACTAAGTTTGAATCAACGCTCTGTCTTGATCAAAAGATTGACGAAAATTGTACTAATGAAGTAGAAACTGACCTAAAAGGTAAAATCAAAGGAACAATCTTTTTAACTTCTATAAATAATTATCCAAGTCAAGAGTCACAGAAAAGAAGAAACCAACCCCACCCCACCTCCCCTCGCTTAGGATTTTTTCAATGATGATGATAATATAATTGTTTATCCTAGATTTTGATAAACTATGTTCTATTTGATTACAAAAATGAGTGATTTTTATATCATTCTATCCTTTATAAGTCTTTCTTCTACGGGATGCCTTTCAATTTCCAAAGACTAGTAGTTATTTGATAGTTATATTTTATTTAGTGCTTTAAGTTTGACATTAGTTATCATTTGTGGACTTTTTTTTCTTATATTTTCCAAATATATTACATAGTTGTTTTGCTTCAAATGGCTAACAACAACAATAACATTAAAGCAAATCTCACTGCTTGAGAATAAAGCAAGACTTTGGATCCTCATGCAAAGAAGGCTAAGCCCAACCACTCTACTACAGCCACATGTGATATACTTAAACCACTTGCAGCAGCATAAAAAGTTTGAAGTTGGATTAGACATTAGCAAACTTGTAAAAGGATGTTCTTTCTGTGGCTTGATTAATGTTTTTGGGATAACAAAATAAAGTGTAGAGGAATGTACTTGGGGGTTTGATTAGTACTTTGAAAATACAGGCAGATTGGTTAAGCTAACATATTTCTTCAAAACCTACCTAAATCAAATCATTGGTTGACTACCAATTTGCAAGCACAATATTAGTCACACACACAAATAAAGATTACTTGATAAAAATTATCATCTTTTACCAAAAAAAAAAAAGTGAAGGGCAATATTATTTTCCACCTTTCGAATCGCTCTGATTTGAGGTCTATGAAGTCTAGTTTTGGACTAAATTGTACTCTCTTTTCGACAAAGGTTCAATCACGTCTTTGTATAAAAGAATTGGGAACTTTTGATCACCTTTACATTTCCACCAACTTCCCTTGTCTGGCTCTTTCAGATATTGTGCACAATTCGCCCTAGGTGTAAGCAAGTACTAATAAATCTAAGTGTCTTCTTGTTTCAATTTTTAATTTTATTTTTAATTTTCTATTTTTGTTTTCAAATTCAGTTAAAAAACATGTTTTGTTAAATTTTTTGGTTTTGGTTTTTGTTTTTATTTTTGGTTTTGGTTTCTATTTTTAGTTTATTCTCTTCTAGTTTTCAAAAATTATGAAAACTATAAAAAGTTTTTTATTTCTTTTTTATAATCTGATTTATCATTAACTAAATAAATATTATTTAATTATTTAATATATTAACTATTAATAACAACTATGAATAATTTAATTTAGGGTTAATTGCCAAAAAAGCTCAAACTTTCGTCAAATTTTTAATTATAGCACAAACTTTAAAAAGTAGCAATAAAATGCTCAAACGTTTAATTTTTTCAATTTTAGCCCAAACTTTAAAAAGTGGCAATAAAATATTTAAGCTTTCAATTTTTTCAATTCTAGCCTGAAGTTGTTTGTTGTTCTTCCGATGCTCTCAAACATTTATATTCTATTTATAGTGTATTGTATCAGTAAGATCATCGAGACTGCGTAATCTGATTTAGGTCATTTTAAAACTTAACGGAAGGACTAACGTCGAGCTATAATTGAAAAAAATTGAAAGTTTGAGCATTTTATTGCTGCCTTTTGAAGTTCGGGCTATAATTGACAAAATTGAAAGTTTGGTCATTTTATTATTACTTTTTTAAGTTGAAGCTATAATTGAAGAATTGACTAAAATTTGGGCTTTTTTTTAATGTAATTAACCCTTTAATTTAATATTATATATTTAATTAACTAAAATTAACTATTAATATGAATTATGAATAATTTAATTTAATAATTATTAATAAATATATTTAAAATTACAATAAGTTCAAAATATACAAATTTTAAATAAAATTTGATTTAATAATTAAAATAAATAAAAAATTATAAATAAAGATTTAATTTATAAATTATTTATTTTAATAAAATGAAATAATTTTTATTAATAATTTGTTGATAAATGTTATATTGGTATTGATAAATATTATATAAGGCATTAAAATAAATTTATTTAATTAAAAATAATTTATCTTGAATATATATATATATAATTAATTTCAGTAATAAAAGTTTAATTACATTGAAATTAACAACCAAAAAAGTTTTTTATTTAAAAGAAAAATAAAAATAATAAAAAAAGAGAGAAATGGAGCCAAATGTCCCGAAATAAGTTATTATTTGGCTCTGGCTGTCGCTTGTTGGTTTTGGAATAAAACAATTAAATGAAATGCATGAAAAATCAATGGTATGATGGTCATTGTTTCTACTGCAATTGCGAGTGCAATTTGTTTTTAAGACAAGGGCAACCAGCGCAGTGGGATGAAATCGACTATCGTAGATTAAAAACTCTCCAACCCAAGCGGAGGATAGATTGCGAATTTAATTTCAAAGTTGCTGAGATGCATTTAACACAAATTGCCATCCCCAAGTTTTGTTGAGAAAAACTAGCAAATTCTCATAAAATAGTAATACGTTCCCAGCCTTGTGCGACTTTGTGAAGAAAAACATATGGATTTCCATTCAACAAAAGAAAAGATCACTAGGAGGAGTTCATTATTATTTGGTAACCCCACATCAAAAGTGTGGCCAAGGAAAGGCACATGCACAAGGGACAGTTTAGAAATAGTTGCTGTTATAGAATTTCTTGAGAAAATCTGAGATGCCTTGGTCCTTAGCACTCAAATCCTGCACAATTCCTTGTCCACCAACTACATATTGGCCAATAATGTGATGCCGCTGTTTGGCATGCTCCGTGATGTTTCCCAGCTCCTCCATTCCATTAAAGAGCAGTAAATCAATCACCTGCAGATGTACTCGGATTAGCAATATAGAGAGAGATGCCCAAAACAATGTATTATACTATCCAGTAGAACAGTTATAAAATCCACCAAGTTCACTGATGTCTTGCATCGGAGCCAAACATAAATTTAACCTGTCACAGGGAACTATAGCAGTCTTCTTCAAACAAAAAGAAATTCAAATACCAGGGACTAATACCAACCTCAAAACAAATGAAAGCCACTTAGGCTATATTTAGTTGGGAGTTTTATAATAGAATGGAATGGAATGTAATATTATTCTATCGTTTAAGAAAAGGTTTTATAACAGAATAGAATAGAATGAAATGGAAGAGGAGAGTTTCATATTACATCCTATGATATCCTAAACAGTAAAAATAAAAAACCTCCGATTTGGGAGGTTTAGGATAGAATGTAAAATTACAAACAACTTTACACTGTATTACATTATAAACCTTTCATCCAAAGAGCATTTCACAATATTACATTATGAACCCTTCTATCTTTCCTAAACAACAATTTTTTAATATTACATTCATTTACGTTCCGTTTCATTATAAATCATTCCATTCATTCTATTCTATTCTATTGTATTAAGAATTTTATGTCCAACCAAACATAACCTTAGGGATTGAGGTTTGGCAACTGAGCCAACAGCAGCTGGAAACATGACATGGACAAATTCAGCTAATTTACTAAATAATAGGTAAAATAGGGTTTTACACAACCCCGAACGCGTCAAAAGCAACTCAAAGTGGCTTGCTAAACAAATCAAGCTACTGTTCACAAGATGTTAACGGTATTTTATTTCCTAAAAAAGAAATAAAATCTTTTGTAGTCTATATAGGAAAATCTAATAAGAATAATAAAGTGACCAATCTTTAAAAGGTCCTTGTTATTAACAACACCCTTACAGCAAGCTTTCATAAGAGATTGCAGCATGAACACGAGCAATAATGTTAAGGACCTTTAATACACTGCCAAGGGAAAGTGTTTAGATTATGAAAGCTGCTAAGGAATGTATAACTTCAAAAACTCGGTAATGCTGGAATGAAAAAAGAGAGTTCTAGAGACAGAAGCAAAGAAATTGAAATACGCATTGGAAAGAGAACTGAATCTGCAATACAACCCCTTGAGATTCATTACAAAGGCTAAACATTTGGCTGGTACAAATGGACTTTACATTTATAATATCAGAAACGCAGTGTACTCTTATTTGGGTTGAAATCTCATCCAACAGCACTGATTGGCTTCAAATAGCCCTCTAGAGCATAAGGATATTCTATTTCAGTCTCTGGTTTACAGTGGTTCCAAGAAAAGTTTTCATTTCTTCATACTCGAATTGCCAAAATCTACATACTAGCTTCTACACATGTACTGTTCGGTAATTTCACGAATAATGGTTGGATTTTACAGTCAACGAGAAACCATCATAATCACAGCAATCTAACATGACACTATCTGATCTGCAGTTTCGAAATTGGGGCTAAGAGGAAGAAAAGAGCCTTGATTTGCCACAATTTCGACAATTTCACCCGAACCCATAAAAAAGGTAATTGCAATTCAATTAAAGAGTCTTTATAGAAGATTAAAACGATAAAAAGGATAAAGATTGCACCTTTGGGTTGGAGACTTGGGCATGCTTGCGAATCTCTGAAGCGATACTAGACCGAAGCTGGGACTCGGTAACAACATCGTGGAGATTGTAGATTTCCATGATAGAGGGAATTGATCTACATGCTGCCTTGAAGAAATCGAACACGCGAGCTCTTGCCTCTTCAAGATTCGCTGAGTTTGGTGACACCTTCAGGCCTGTTAATCTAAATGCCATTTCTTTCCGCACCCCACTGAGTTACTTGCAACAAAAATCGGAGCTCTAATGGAAAGTAAGCTAAAAAAAAGTCTAAACAGAAAGACTAGAGCTAGAGGGCTGCAATGTCGTTTTGGGCTTGCAATTAAGCTGGCCCTACCCGTTTCTATTGAGAAATATGTAATATTCTATAATCAAAGCTCAGTATTGGTCTACCGATTCTCGTGCTTATCTTTACTTGGGAACGACAAAATGGTAATTTAGTCTTCAAACACCTTAATAAGTTTCTTGCTTGTTCTCTTTTTTTTTTTTTTTTGGTAACGTAAAAGTGAGCAAGCTCACAAAAACAGAAAATTACTTAACATAAGAGACCCCTATTAAATCATGATTAACCTATCTACTAACACTAGGAGGGAATTGCCCCAAAACATGAAAGCTGGGAGGAAAATCAAAAGCAAGATGAGAAAGGGAGTCAGCTGCAAAGTTTCCTTCTCTGTAAATGTGAGTGAGTTTCACATTATGAAAACTCTTCAGTAAGTCTAGAATTCTGGCAACGAGAGGCAAACAACCTGAATTTGTTTGAACACTACCGGTCAACATCTTGAAAGCAATCTCATTATCACATTCAACAAGCACATCCCAATAGGCAAGTTTATGAGTGAGTTGAATACCATAATAGAGAGCCCACAACTCAGCACAAAATATTGAACAACGACTTGTCTTGAAAACAAACTCATGTTTCCAGCGATCAGTATGATCCCGAATCAAACCTCCACCTGCAGCAATCCCCGTGGAGGCAGCCAAAGAAGCATCAGTGTTGAGCTTCATAAAAGGGGATTGCGGACATTTCCAGAAAATTAACCTTGAACCCGAAGGACTACTATTCTCCGACGGCAACTTGTTGAATGTATCCTAAATCAATTTAGGTTCAGAAATAGTACTCTGCAAGGTATTAAAAATGGAAGAAACACCAGAATTAAAAACTCTGGCATTTCTTCGTTTCCAAAGATTCCAGCAGCCTAATCCGAAGATAGTAGGCCAACTAAGATGTTCATGAGAAAGATGAGAGCTTTTCATGTTCAACAATAACCAATCTTCCAAATTAACATTCCAGAAGGAGCTCAAATTATTAAAATCAGTAAAGAGATGTCAGAATTGAACAGCAACATGACAATCTCAGAGAATGTGTAGAAGGATTTCAGGCTCGTCGTTGCAAAGATCACAACTTCCAGAGTCACTTAAGTGTCGTCGTTTTCTTTCATCGTTGGTTAATACTCAATTGTTTAAGGCTAGCCAAAAAAACATTCTGATTTTTTGAGGGCCTTGCCACTTCCAAATCAGATTCTAAGGAAAATTATGAGAAGGAATATAATTTTCAGAAAGAAAATCATACGCAGACCTCAAAGTAAAAGCACCTGAAGAAGACAGATCCTAAAAAGGTGAGTCCTTACCACAAGCATCGGAGGGTACCAGTGTGGCATCAATAAAAGAGCATATTGAAGTGGGGAGCAACTGAGAAAGATACTCCCATCTCCAATCACCATCAGCAGTAACAAAAAAAGAGACAGTTTTATCAATCATATGATCTGGAATAGGTCCACTGGTTGCATGTAGCAAAGGCTCTGAGACACCCGACAGCCATCTATGTTTCCAAAATTTGACCGTATTCCCGTCACCTATGGCTCAGAAGGCATTAGAAATCACCGCATCCCAATTTGCAGTCACCAAACGCCATAGAGGAGTACAAGAAGCAGGAGCAATAATATTATTTGGGTTATCAATGCTGAATTTGTATTTGGAACTAAGCACCTTAGTCCATAGACTATTAGAATCTGTCAACATATGCCATCCAACTTTCATAGCATAGGCTTTGTTAACTAGGCGAAGATTCCTCAAACCCCAACCTCCATCTCCTTTAGAATGCTGCACTTTATCCCAAGAAACTAGAGACAGCCTCCTTTTATCATCTTCCTTTGTCCATATGAAACTCCTGCTGATTTTTTCCATCTCATCACAAATAGTAACAGGGATCTTAGAAGTTTTCATGGCAAAGGATGGCATTGAAAACAAAGATGAATTCACCAAAGTAACACGACCTACAAGGGAAAGATGACTAGAATTCCAGCTCAAAATTTTTGCCTTCATTTTTTCAAGAATATACCCTTAGCTCTTCTTAGTGACCCGAGAATGGAGGAGAGGGACTCCTAGGTATTTCCTCAAGTCATTAGTTTCCTAAAACTCCAAAGTAGCCCTTAATGATCTTCTCATAGACGCAGAAACATTTTTTGAGAAAAAGACTCGAGTTTTTTGAGCTTTGACGCATTGACTTGAACAAGCACAGAAGTCTTGGAGGACCCCTTTAACAATATCAACCTGAGTATTATCAATTTTAGCAAAAAGGATAAGGTCATCCGCAAAGAAAAGATGAGTAAGCAGATGACCATCTCGGCTAAGCTTGATAGGTTTCCAATTCCCTTCATCAATAGATTTACAAATGCCATAGGATAGTCTTTCCAGGCATAACACAAAGAGGTAAGGAGACAGGGGGCACCCTTGGCGTAGACCTCGAGTCGGCAAGATGTGATTCCTGATACTACCATTCCATAAAAGTTGCATAGAGCTACCAGAAACACACTTCATAATAGTACTGATAAGGGCCTTAGGTATTCCTACCTCATGCAGGGTATCAAGTAAAAATTCCCACCGGATTCTATCGTATGCCTTTTCAAGATCAACTTTTATTGCCATACAACCCCGTTTTGAACTCATGGTTCTCATGAAGTGAATGACTTCCTGAGCAACCACAATATTATTAGTAATGTGTCTTCCTGGAACGAAGCTAGTTTGAGCTGGCCCAATCACCTGAGGCATGATCATCTTGATTTTATGAGCAATGGTTTTAGTGATTAATTTATACATTACTGTGCAGAGAGCGATTGACCTAAACTGATCAATTTTCTTGGGAACCTCCACTTTAGGAATAAGACATAACAAGGTCTTGTTAATATTAAAATCAATATCTCCTCCGGAAAAAATATTTTTGACTTCATTGCACACATCCCTGCCTACAATATGCCATTGAGATTGATAAAAACCAACTTGATACCCATCAATACCTGGTGCTTTCCAAGGCTTCATATCGAAAAGGGCTCTTCTAATATCATCATCACCAATAGGTTGGTTGAGAAAGTCCACTGTAATAGGATCGTAAACAGGGAAACTTCCTCTGATAGGATAGGACGGCTGGAGTGCTGCATCATCTCTATACAACCTACTAAAGAACTGCAAAACAATGTTCTGAAGAGTCTCCTGGTCATTCACCCAGATTCCCTCCTCATCCTTGAAAAAATCAATCCGATTCCGCTTCCTCCTTTTAACCGTTTTCAGATAAAAGAAGGTAGTGTTATGATCTCCCCATTTAATCCAATCACTATGAGACTTTTGCATCCAAAGGAGCTCCTACCTGTGAAGAATGATATCCAGGTCAGCTTTTAGCTGATTATAAGTATTCATCAGATCAATCGATGGGCGTGAATCCAACTTATGCTCCACATGAGCAATCCTATATAACAACTGGTTCTTAATTCTGAAAATATTCCCAAACACTTTAGAATTCCAGGCCTTCAGATTATAGGTCAATTTTGAGAGAGAAGAAGACAGCTGAGAATGGGATTCCTAACTATTCTTCACAAATTCACTAAAATCAGCATGAGTTAACCAAACCGCAACAAACCGAAAAGGTCTGTTTGCCAAAGAAGGAGAGAAACTGCAAGTCTACAATAGTAAGGGACAATGATCAGAGTGAATACGAGGGAGGTGGGTCACAGTAGCTTCCGGAAATGCCAATCTCCAGTGAGCGTTACAAATGCCCCTATCCAGTCTCTCCCAAATAAAACCTCTGCGTCAAGTGTAATCTGAGCCTTTGTATCCCAAATTTTTGGAGAGGTATGATACATTGACCTTTCAACCCTTACCATCTTCAAAGAGAAAGAATGATGAAACCTCAGGCAAACTAACTCTAAAGAGCCAAGATACTCAAAGACCCTAACCAACCTCAGTGAACATGAATTAGAGAAGAATTGTTAGAGAATCATCGGACAATACATTGCAATACTATCCACCTTGTTTCACTAAAGGTAGGAACATAGTATTGCCAAATATTGAAGAATTGAGAAGAGCAATTTTTTTAGAAAATGAAGAATATTATTGCAAGGCATTAAACCAAGACTATTACAAGGAATTGTAAGCAATACAATTAATAAGATGTTATCAATATCAACTAAGTTAAGATAGAGTTGCCTAACAGAATTACAAAATAGGAATAACCTTAATGTTGATTACATCTAAGAGACTCATGAATATTCTAATTAGTTTTCATTATTTCAGATATTAAGAGCTTAGAACCCCTGACTATCATTACCATCTTTATTTAGTTAGTGGTCTTCATTCTAACATCTTCTAGATTTATCAGAAGAGTTAGATTGCCCTTTAAACAACCTCAAGCTTGTTTCCTTCCACAATGTATATATAATGCATCCAAGATATAAGTAGAGCACTATAAGGTCATATTTATGCATATGAGTAGTACTTAAAATCCATTAGAGAATCATTCTCCAACCAAGGACTTGTTAGTTTAGGTTCATCAAACTAGAGTGTCATTCCATATCCATTTAGAGAAGTGGAAATCAAAGAAAAGATGATAAATGGATTCATTAGAACTCATACATAACCAACAACAGGGTAAAGTATTGGAAACACATGTCATTCTATCCAAGATTGATAATCTTCCACTCATTGCTAGCCACAAGATAAAGGGGAATTCTACGATCTACAAATTATTCAAAACTAAAGTATGCTAAGTAAATTTGGGAGCCACTTCCCTTACATAACTTGTATGAAAAAAATGATTAAATTTTAATCCATTATATCCTTAATGTCGAGATTAGGGGTGATGAGGGAATCATCTTTGCATAAATTTAGCCTACCTATTATTACATCCATATCTACCCTTAATGATTATTTCCTTAACCCTTGCATTTGCTAGGTAAAGGAACCTAAGACATGGAAAGTTAGGCAACTAGTTAAGAAGGCCAAAAAGGCTCTTGTTAATAATCCATAACCATATATGACCACTATTACCTATCTTATAAATTATCAAGGGCTCACTTTAATACATATGGTGAACAGATAGGGACAAAATGTAACATCCCGTTCCCATACTACGGGTTTGAACCCTAAAATTGGGTACATTTGAGATTCCAGAGAGATTAAGAAAATTTGCGATTTCATACTCATGAATCATGTCAGCATACACACATGTGAAATGGATTATTGCACACATTAAAATCATTGATCATGCACTCAATTGACATTTTCAGGTATAAATAATTATTTTAGTGTGAATATGATGCGAATTATGGTTTTATGCCTTAAAAATTGAGTGAGAATAGATAAGTAGTGAATTAGAATTTTGGAGAAAATTTGGAAATTTTCTAAAATTTAGGGTATTTTGGACCTGGAAAAATATCAAGTGGCAGAACAATCGGTGAATAGTAGTAGAATTCAGAGTCAAATGGCAATGAAAATTTTTATATATGACATTGGGATTTAATGACTTGTATCATTGAAAATTGGGAGACAATTGGAGTAGAAATTGGAGATAAATTGGACTGGTTATTAAAAGATCAAGAAGGAGCCATGAGGAAGTGACATGTGGCAAGTGACAAGTGTCAC